>CDFA01017969.1:0-23685 GCA_000826305.1 Acanthamoeba healyi
GTGCTGCTCGCCGGCGGACCGGGAAGCAGGATGTCGCCCCTCTCTACCGAAATCCCCAAGCCGCTCCTGCCCATCGCCAACCGCCCCATGATCTCCTATCAGCTCGAGTTCCTGGAGAGGGCTGGTTTCTCGGGTGCGTGCACTTGTTTGCAGAGGGGGGGTATCAATCGCAGCGCTGCGCTGCTTCCATTTGCTCGAGTTTTAATCGATTTAAATCTGTTTTCAGATGTGATAATCATCGCCCAAGACGAGGCGTCGAGCGAATTGCGTTCCTACGTGCACGAAATCTACAAGGGCAAGCTCAGAGTCGATTGGCACTTCCTCGCCGACACCATGGGCACTGCCGAAGCCCTCCTCCAGATCAAGGACAAGATAAAGGTGCGTCTCTCCGCGCTCACTTCCCCGGCGTGCACCTGTCGCTCACCTTTGATGTGTGCGCGTACACAGACCAACTTCATCGTGATGAGCAGCGACTTGGTGGTGGACGAGAAGTTCCTGCACGGGATGGCCGACCTGCACAGGCTGCAGGACGCCATGGTGACGGTCCTCATCAGCCGCCCGAAGCCCGCTGAGGGCGCTGCTGCCCCGGTGGTGGACACAAAGAATGAGTACGGTCTCATGGACTACGTGGGTCTCAAGGAAGATGGCGAGAGACTGCTCTACTTCAAGGCCGCTGCCGACATCGAGAACAAGATGCGGATCTCCAAGAAGCTCTTGAGGAAGTACGTGCACGCTTAGTTGGTGTGCGTGGCCACAGTAGCACGTTTGACCACTAACACACATTTTGGTGCGTGCGAATGAGCAGGAACTACAGCCTCACGATTCACACCAACCTTGTTGATGCCCACTTCTACATCTTTTCCAAGGCTGCACTTTCTATGCTGGAGGCGAGGAAGGAGAAGATCGTCAGCATCAAAGGCGAGCTCATCCCCTACCTCGTTCGATGCCAGTTCCGGAAAGCATTCACCCGTACGTTCTCCTTCTCTCTTTCTCTCCACTCGACGCTGAAGAAATGTACGTGTTGCAACAATAGGAGAGGACGCGCCCATCAAGCGCCCGTTCAGCAAGGCGTACAACATGACCTCTGCTCGAGTGGACACTACTGACAACATCCGTTGCTTTGCTTACACGATGGATGGTGGCTACTGCTCACGAGCCAATACCATCAAGTCCTACGTTCAGATGAACCTTGATGTACCCAACTCATTTCTCTCTCTCCGCCGCCGCCGCCGCCGCCCCGCCCTTGCGTTGAGTGACGTCTTCAGCTGTCTAACTCGCATGCACCACAGATCGCCAGCCGAGGCGCTTGCTACCTGCCATTGGAGCCAGTGATCAAGAACTCCTACATCCACCCCGCTGCAGTCATCAATGCCAAGACGCAGGTACCACAGAGCCTCGTATTGGCATTCCTTTTCGTTGGACACATCTGAGCTGACACGTTGGTTCTGCCTTCGACGCGTAGGTGGGTGCCGAATGTGTGGTGGGCGAGGGAACGCGTGTGGGCGAGCGGGCCTCGATCAAGAAGTCAGTCATCGGAAAGCACTGTGTGATTCACGATGGAGTGAAGATCATCAACTCGGTTATTATGAACCACGTCACTATCTCAGCTGGGTACCCTACCCATCGCTTCGTGGCGGCACAGGACGTGTGAGACTGATGCTGTGACCGCTCTCCTCCAGGTGCACTATCAACGGCTCCGTGATATGCAACAACGTGTACATGAAGGAGAAGTGCAACATCAAGGACAGCCAAATTGGCGTGTCCTACAACGTGCCAGAGAAGAGTACGCCAAGCTTGCCCCTACTTTTTTTTTTCCTCGTCGTCTTCTTCTTTCTTTTTCGTTGTTGGTCGCTCTTGCTTGGTTTATTGGCGCTCCCTCTCGTCTCACACAACACCTACCACAGCCGACATCAAGAACGAATCCTTGTGCCGCGAAACGGAAGGCATGGGCATCTAGCACGTACCCTGGCGTTTGGCCGACACATTCTTTGGGGTTTGATCATCAAAACAATGAATGAAAACATACTCTGTTATTTATAACATGGTCCAAGGTCCAGGGGATTGAGGGGGGGATGCGAGAGCGAGGGGGAGATTTTTTATAAAACAGAAGAGAAGCAGGGGTTCCTTACAAAGCCTTCCTCTCGGCCAGGGCGCGGACGATGCAGCCGAGGCCACCCTTCTTGGTGACAGCCTCGTGCCATTTCAGGAGCGAGGTCGAGTTCTCACCATCCTCAAGACCGCGGTAGATGTACTTCATGAGCGTGTCCAGATCGGTGGGGGAGAGGGCATCGATGTTCTTCTGGATGTCAGCGTCCTTCACCGTCGTGAGAACGTTCACCACGGCGGTGGTGCTGCCATCCTGCGCAACAGATAAGGGATGAAAAGAATTTAATAAAGTCCACTATGAGGTTAGGTTGGCTGGGGCGCCCCAGGCTAGGTTGCACGTACCCTGATCTGCTGGTTCTTGCAGCCCAGAGGAGGGTCCTGGAGAGCAGCGCTGAGCGCGCGGCCAGGGTTGCCCCTTGATTGAGGAAGAAGCAATCGATTAATTAAAAATGCACGATCACCAGCGGTACCCCCCACACGCACAAGTGCGTAGGCTTGGCACAGGGAGCGATCACACTGAAAAACCTAACCGCAACGACAGAAAAGAGGTGCCGCGGCGTAGGGTGGGTTGTTGGGGACGATGGGGGTGGGGGGCCGCTTACGTGTTGAGCGCATTGTTCACCTCCCTCTGCCTGGCGTCCAGCGACTGCTGGAACTCGGCGTCACTGCGTTCGGGCTTCTCAGATTCCATGATACTCGAGGGTGGTAGAAGAAGAGGTTGTGGTGTGCGGGGGGAGGCCTTGATTGAGCGAGGGTGAACGTCCTTCGATGTCTCTCACAAGTTTTGCGGGTGGCAAAGGACCGTGGGGCGACTCGCGCTTGGGCGATTGTCTAAATTCTGCCGACGGCGCAACGCGTCCTGGCCCCGCATTGGTCGTGCAATTTGTCCCTAATTGGTTCATTCCAAGCATTCCAGTCACGTTAATTTGTGGCATTTTGATTTTTGTTTCGTCGCTGCTCAACCGACGCGCTTCCAGGGCCAGAAGGAGGGGAGGATGCTGGTGGCCGCGCTGCCTCGCAGGAGCTCCTTGTCCCTGCGTCGCATTTCGAGAATCATCTCCTGGATCTCGTCCTCCTTGAGGCCGTATTGCACGAGCAGCGCGTGCCGTGTCGCAGAGGGGATGGCGTGCGCGATGTGTGTTCGGTCGGGTGACTCGCGCAGTCGCTCGAACGAGTACAGGTTGTGCACCTCCTCCTGCTTCCAGTCCCATCCAATGCCTAAGGGCGAGGTGAAGTGAAGCAGGTGAGGCCAGGAACGGACCAAAACAAACGATCACATGAGGAGACGAGAGGGAGCGTACCGAGGAAGGGTCCCTGGTTGGGATCGAGCATGCACCCACCGATGCAAACCTCACGCGGGTAGTGGCGCACCACGACCTTGTCGAACTTGACGCCCTCATCTTGCAGGCCCTTCCGCTTGTGCTTCTTGTGCTTCTTCCGCTTGAAGAGCGTTTCATCATCGAGACTCGCGCACTTGGTGCTCGTGCGGGCCAGACTCTCGGCGGAGAGCGATCGCGAGAGAATACCTCGCCGCGGCGTCCGCTCCTTGTTCCAGAACGCTCGTCCCTTCTCCTTGTGTCCACGCAACAGCTCCGACGACGCCCTCCTCTGCTGATCGCACGCGACCTCCAGCTTGGACTCGCGCCGGCTTTCCTCCTTGCTGCGCTGCTTCTCATCCCTCCGTCGCTTGTCCGGGCTCAACGAAGGCGATCCCTGCGAGTCGCGAGGCTTGGTCTCTGGTGACGCCGCGCCCTCCTTCTCCGTTCGCTTCTCCTTCCTCTTGTGCTTGTCCTCTGGCGCGGAGGAGACATCGGCGCTGTGCTTCTTGCCCGCTGCGGTCGCCGTCTTGACTGCTCCGCTGCTGTTAAATCCGTGCAGGAAGCGCCCGGGCCAGGGCGTGGGCGGGTGCAGCGCGTCGTCGTCGCCCTTACCGTCGTGGCACGCCTTGCCGTCCTCGGCGGCGCCATTAGTGACGTCGTGCGGAGTGGCGTCGCTGTCGGGCCCGGTGGTCATCACCGCTCTGGCTTCGCGCTCGTCTTGCTTCGCCTCCTTGCGCTCGGAGCTCTTCTTCTTCTGACCGCTCTTTCGAGTGTCCCCTCGGTCTCTCTTCACCATCCCGTGGCTCTCTTCGTTGCTGCTGCTGCTGTTGTTCTGTACAGGGTGATCGCTGCTGCCGCCGGCTGCCTCTGCTGCTCCGCTCTTCTTCCTCTTCTTTGCGTGGCTCTCGCTCGTCCGCAGAGAGGGAGTGCTAGGGCTGCCGAGGCGAGCCTGGCCTGCCTGCTGCTGCTGATCTTCCTTCCCCTTGTCCGCTCCGGCGTTCGCGCGGCCGTCTTCTTGACTCTCCGCTGCCTGTGCGGAGGAAAACCAAAGGGAACGCAAAATGAGAGATTGAATCGACGCGTGCGTGAACAAAATCACACCCCAGCTGGCAGTTGGGACCTCTCTGCCCCTGCGTAGCGCACGCCCGTTGTGACTTCAACCGTCCCCCCCCCCGCAAGATTCAAAAAGTATGACGAGATGAAACCAGCGGTAGTACCTCGGTAGGCTCAGTCTGGGCGTTCATGGTCGGCGCAGGGGTTGGGCCATTATTCACGGGTCCTTTGGCCTCTTCAAAGGGTTTGGATTGCAAATCAAATCAGCCCGCCTGTTCTCTCGCTCACTCGCTCGCTTCCTTCTTTGTGTGTTGCTTGTCTTCGTGAGTGGGCGCGGTTTTGGTGCGAACACGCAAAAGTGTGATACCGACTCGCGTTGGAAACCGCCGAGGCACAAACTACACAGGCCCAAAGGATGCACCGATGGCGCCGGCGCTGCGGGTGTGCTGCCTGATGGCCGGAAGCTGCAGCCACTTGTCGTTCAAGACCACAGGTCCCTGGCCTGGTTGTTCGCGAAGAAGTCAAGGACGACCGAGCACACGGTGGAAAGAAAGGAAATGAAAGGAAATTACAAACAACAAAGTTACTTTCCTGTCGACCTCGAAACCAAGAAGCTGCCTCTCCCCGCAGAAGCTACCGACTCATCTGCTGGCGCCCCTCCATTCTTCTTCGCCAATCCCTTGCTTAGTGGCCATTTGGTAGAGCGCTTCCTTTTTTTTAAGGTTTTTCCTCGTGGGAGACCGCCTCGTCCTTCCTGCCGGCGCATTGTGCTGCACCCCTCCCCCCCTCTCATCTTCATCATCCCCTCTGAAAACACACAACAATGGCGACGTCTATGGGCCGTGCCAAATCCCCACCGGCTGGCAACCCGGCCCCTCCATTCGCCCACTCGCGCGACGACGAAGGGGAGGAGATGGTGGGCTTCAGCAGCAACAATCCACATAAGCCGCTGCCGCGACCCGACTCGTTCATCGTGTTCTGCCTCATCTCGCTCGAGACCAAGATCCTGGCCCAGGCGACGTCGCCCATCATCCCACCGTCGGAGGTGGAGGAGCGCAAGGACGCGCTCAAGTGCGGGCAGCTGACGGAGAAGATGCTGGAGAAGATCAGCGGCCAGCTGAAGAACAACCACATGAAGACGCTCACGACCACCGCCTACTCGTTCCACTACATCATGGAGGACGGCCTCATCTTCATCTGCGCGGCCCATCCCGAGTTCGAGCAGAAGATCGCGTTCGGCTTCCTGCGCGACGTGAAGGAGAGCTTCCTGAAGAAGTTCGACGTGGACCGCGTCAAGGCCGCCCGGCCCTACGAGCTCAACGACGAGTTCCAGCACAGGCTCGAGAAGAAAATGGTCTACTACTCGACCGAGAGCACGGAGAAGATCGTGGAGGTCATGCGCAAGCTCGACAGGGTCAAGCAGACCATGCGGGAGACCATCGACCGCGCCATCCGACGAGGCGAGGATCTCTCCGAGCTCGCGTGGAAGGCCAAGACCATGGAGGACGCCGGCCAGAGCTTCAAGGTCGTCGCCGCCGAGACCAAGCGAAAGTACTGCTGGCTCAACTTCAAGACCTCCCTCGCCTTTGCCATCGTACGAGAGCACCCACCACCACCACTCCTTCCACCGTCGATCACTCATCGTGCTCCATTGCGCCTTGTGTTATGCGCGCGCACTTTGATCGATCTCTCATCACTATTGTCATCACGAATGCTGATCCTGATCCGGGCCGTGTTCTCTCTGCCTCTTGCGCACACAGGTTGTGGCGCTCTGCGTGCTCTGTGTGATCTGGATCATCGGCAGCATTGCGTGCGGCGGTCTGACGTGGAGAGCGTGCCGGAGCACTGGCAGCACCGAGACTGCGGAGTGAGTGGATCCTCTCTGGCCCGAAGCGGGGCAAGACCAAGAGAAAAAACGACACAACACAATAGAGTGCGCGGGACGGACCGACGATCAGGAATCAGAACGAGCGATCAAGCGATCGAGAGAGAGAGAGAGGAGGAGCAGAAGCCGTTTTTCGAGTGTTGATATAGACCTACTGTAGTATACTTCTTATCTATTCATCACCACAACGAGGCCAAGGCAGAGGCGAGGTACCGCGTGCACAGATGCGCCTGCATCGTCCGCACGAAAACAGGCGCAATGGAAGCGTTTCTCAAATTCCTCAAATCTATGGCGACCGTGGCCCACGTAACTGCTGGAATTTACGACACGAAGGTGGCCGAGTCTTCACGGGGCGCCCGCCGGAGCGCGGAGAGCCCATGAGCGAGGTCTGGCCTCCTTTACCTCCCGTTCGGACGAGCTTTCCGCCGCGGCACAAGAAGACCTCGTTGCAGGCGCGGCCGTACGGTCTGCCGCCAGTTCCAGCAGTTCGCATGTGAATCGGACTGGAATCGTTTGAAACACGGTTGAAATTCTCTTCTGTCATCTACGTACCGGCGGAAGTGTGGCAACCACCATGCCCTTCCAAAAACCCCGCCCCCTCCCTTCTTCTTTCACACTCAGACACTGCCAGGTGAGCGCCCGACCTCTTTACGCTGCACTGGATATCTTGACCTGATTTAATCTTTGCCCTCGGCGCAGCAGATTTTTTCCAAGTCAACACACAGCACGTACAACACTCGATCGAGTGCACCCACAAGCAAGCACACACAACAACAACCACCACACAAACATGTGCAGATGGATGGTCTACATGGGTAAGCCCATTATCATGGCGGACATCGTGACACGTCCGCAGAACTCTATCGGTACCGCTCTGCTCTAGCGTTGGCGCTCGTTCTCGTGTGTGTGTGTGTGTGGTGTGCTGACCCGTTACGCGCTCTCCTCGTTCTTCTGCACGCTACTAGTGCACCAGAGCAGGCACAGCCCGTACCTGCCCTTTGTGCACGGCCACCACGGGGAGGCCAAGGTCATGAACACTGCCATCAACGGCGATGGCTTCGGCGTCGGCTGGTACGCGCACGCCATCCCAGTTGTTCAGAGTTGCCCTTGTCTAACACGTCCTGCCACGATCAGGTACGATAACTTCGGACCGGAGCCATGCGTGTTCAAGTCCACCATTCCCTCCTGGAACTGCACCAACCTGCAGGCCATCGCCGCTCACGTTCAGTGCGTTTCCCATGACTTCTCCCCTTATATTCTCGCGCTGTGCAGAGCTAACCATCATCAATTCTTGGCTTTGCTGTCGCACCACAGGACCCACTGCGCCTTTGCTCACGTGCGAGCCGGTACGCAGCGCAACGTGCCCGCACCGCCCAGACACAAAAACTAACTCTTCTCTTGAACTGCAGCGTCCAACGGATCCATTTCCGAAGCCAACTGCCACCCGTTCAAGTTTGGCAAGTGCGTGCTCCACTCCACCCCGCGATGCATGTGCACCGATTCTTCAACGCACATCTGCTTATCCCTATTCGTGTGTTCACTGCTACCGTCAGGATGCTGTTCATGCAAAACGGCACCATCGCCCACTTCACCAAGATCAGGGTGGAGATTCTGGAGGAGATCAAGTACACCACCGCGTCTATGATCGAGGTACATCCCTTTTCAGCGTCAGCTGCGCCCGCTCAATCGAGACTAACCGTACATAACAGGGTATGACGGACAGTGAACACGCCGGCGCTCTCTACGTTCATTTCCTCCCCGACCACGACCCCAACAGGGACCACTCAGGCCACGTGATGAAGGAAGCGATGCTCAAGATGATCAAGTTCATCCTAGACGTAGTCAAGCAGGAGGAGGAGAAGACCGAAAAGGTCGACGGCGTGCGCATGCACACTCCCTCGAACATGAACTTTGCGGTGACCGACGGAACCGTCATGATCGCCACCCGCTACAGGGACTCCAAGTACGTCCACCGCGTGCTCTCTTCTCTTTCGGCTATCGCATCCGGTTTGTGCGGTGTGCAGCCGAGGTATCTAATCGAGAGTGACGCATATGGATCGATAGGATCTCTCACCCGCCCTCGCTGTACTTCTCCGAGGCGAAGCAGCTCCACTTGCATGATAGCGACCCCGAGAACAACTCTCAGGGCGTTGAGATTGACTGGCACTACCCCTCCGAGAACGAAGAGGTACATGCATGCATCTGTACGTTTCTGGCGCCGCCAGCGAACATTCTAACGCGACTCCCCATTCATGAACGATGCGTAGGCTGAGTCAGTCGTCGTGGCGTCGGAGCCACTGACCAGGCAGCCCAAGAACTGGATGCTGGTGCCACGCAACCACTTGCTGGTCATCACGGCCCACCAGAGGACCATCATCGAGGCCATCGAGTTCGAGGATCAGGAAGGCGAGGATGAAAAGGTCGAGGAGGCGCCCGCCGACGAGACTGAGGTCAAGAACGAGATCGAAGAGACGATGGCCAGCGAGTGGGACTTGGCTGGAGCTGCCACCGAAAAGATCACTGGAGAGGAAGAGCTGCGTGAGGTGTGTCAGCGACCGGTCCTCCCTCGGCAGCATGCTGGCGTGGATCGGTCACTGACTCGTTCTTTTTCGTACCTGCAGGAAGTGCTGCGCGATCCGCGTAACATGATGAAGGTAGGCAAGAACCGAGGCAGCGTGGAGGAGCAGAAGAAGGTGAAGAAGGAACTCAAGGACAAGGCGCCTGACTTTGGCAACATGCCCACCTTTGACGCCGGTCGCCGCCGCCACAGCCTGGCGTCGTGGTACCCGCGCATGGCCTCGGACCACCCGAGCGCTGGCGTCACTTCGCTCTCGCCCCTGCCGCCCACCACGGGCCACGCCACTCCGCCGCTGGTGCACCGGGCCAACTCCTCGGTGGGCGACGCCCCGCGCAAGCGTCCTCACAAGCGGGCTGACCGCCTGGAGGTGATGCCCTCGGACCTATACTCTTCGCCGCAGCCTACGCACGCCGCCTCCGCGAGCTCTTCTCCCATGAACCTCAAGCTCGTCGAGACGGGCGGCGAGTTAGATACCAAGGACGCCAAGGATCTCCAGAAGGCGACCAAGTCGAAGAAGCACGACACGACCAAGCCCGACCTCACCGAAGAGGGACAGGAGAAGGACGCGATGGGCCTGCAGAAGCGTAAGGCGGTGTCGCCGGTCGAGGACCTCGACGTCCGCGCCGGCTCGGTCGGCGAGCCGCTGGAGAAGCTGAAGAACAAGGGCAAGGCCAAGCTGGATGAGCTGGGCAAGAGCCTGGACGTGAGCCGCAGCGACGCGATGGCGGTGACCAAGCAGGCGCTCTCTGCCGCCGGTGACATGCACATCCGGCTGGACATGTCGAAGGGATTCCTGCTCCTGGCAATCGTCAACGTACTGTGCGCCATCATGTGGGCCGCCAGGTGCTAGGTCCGCACCACCCACACACGACGGAGTGTAAGCACACACATGGCCTGCCTTGCGGCCGCCGGACGATGCCGGCAACCGCGCGCGTCATCTTGTTGCGCTCACCGCACGCACACACACATCTTATGCACTAGCGCAACGAATAAAGGGCTGACCCACTCTTACTACACTGCTGGTGCGCAGCACACATCGCCTTGTTTGGGTTGAGGAAGGCGCTGCTGCCTGTGCCCTTGATGCACTGCTCTCACGAGCCCCGACTCTTGCAGCAATAGATAAGGACATCGACGCCGCCCTCTACAGGTCCTGTGGGGACCTGATGCCCACAACAAGCGCAAGTGCAGGCCTGTTCTCTGGCCTCCACGAGAGATGCCGCAAGTACTGGAATGGTGGTGGGCCCAAGCAACATAAGGGCACCCCGCCGGCCGTGAGCCCACACACGCACGACCAATCGATGGGCGTTCGTCCAAGGCGTTTGGGAAAAGCGTCCGCACGATGCAGCGCCTGTGCTTCTGTCAGCGAAGTGTCGTCGACCGGCATCACAACAAATGGAGGATCTCTTGAACAATGGGCTTCCTGCTCTGTGTGCACACGGTGAGCGTGCACGGGCTAGCTGTGCGGCCACCGGTCAAACACGTCTCCCTGTCCCTGTCTCGTGCTGCACACCGGTGCGCGGCCACCTGCGGCGATTGGTCTCCCGGTGTTCGCGTGAAATGATGGTGTACGCACTCAGAGTTCCGCCACCCCCCTCCTATAAAACTTGGGATCGCGACTCCAGTCCCCTTTGTCATCACCTCTTGCGTTCGCTCGGCCAGCAGCCACAGACCCCTCTCCCCACACAGTTGCTTGAACCTCTAGACCCCTTGCGAAGCCAGCCCGCAACCTTCTGTGTGCTCTCTTCCTCGGTCAAGTGGCTAATATCAAGCACCCCAGCAAAAGTGCTCAGGTACCGCCCCACCCAGACAGGGCAACGCTAAATGTCGGTTCCTATCTCTCTGTTGCAGTCGCCTAGTTTCTTGTCCTTGTATTTCTCCGTTCGGCAAAAAGCTCACCCGTTCATTGCCCTTCGTTCTTTGTCTTCTTCGCTCTTCTCAGTGTCCCATTCTTTCAACCTCCTCCGCAACCACCGAGCACAGCCGCACGCGTACAGACATAGACAAAGAAGATGATTAAGAGAGGACGCCCTAAGGGAGCCACCGCCTACCCCGAAACTGCCGTATGCGTCAAGTGTGGCGTGTTTCGGCCCAAGAGGCGAGGGTTCTGCGACCGATGTCGGCCAAGGAACCGCGGCGCCGCGGCAAAGAACGCGGCCAACATGGCCTCTGCCTCTGCCATCGCCTCGCCGCCTACGTCCTCCTTGCCTTCATCCCCATCATCCGCTGCCCTGCCTGGCGTCAAGGCCGAGGACGCCATGGCGATCGTAAAAAGTCGCGCCCCACACGTTGCTGGGAAGCCGCGCTACGACGACCGACCAGAGGCGACCAACAAGCAACGGTCGTCCCCTTCCTCGTCGCGCCGTTGGGTTGACGAGCAGGTGACAAGCGAGTCGCGAGGGGTCAAGAGGCAGCACCAGGCCGTCCATACAAGCGGCGAGACCTCCTCGGCGCCGCAAGCACAGATCCGGGGGAAGCGGCGACGAACGGTGAGCGCGCCCGCGGCCAAGAACAACATCACCAACACACTACCGATCCAGGCCGCTCCCGTCGACCGCAACCGAAACGTAGACGTCGTGAGCTCCTACGCCGCGCACGGGGCGATCGTGCAGGGCAAGGACCGTAAGCTCGGCGATGACTCGGCGAGTTGGTCGTTCTCCAGCTTCACCGCCTCTCCGGCCGCTCATCAGCTGGCTCTACTCCTGCCGCGATCGGACGGGACGGCGGTAGACGTGGTCACTCTCCAGTACCTCCAGAGCGCTTCGCCCACCGCCACGGTGAGCTCTTCGCCTTCGCCTGCGCTCGCCTCACACGGATCTTCGCCCACCTCGTCACCGTCGGTCATGTCGTCGGCGCACTCCCTCATGTCGCTCGCCAACGTCAGCGCCCTCGCGGCGTCGCGCTATCCTTCGCCCTCCTCCTATTCTTCGTCGTCCTCGCCGGCTTCGTCTCCTCCTCGCTCGTTCATCTCCTGGTCGGCCTTCTCCTCACCAGAGTCCTCCCTCTCTCCGCCGAGCTCCTTTGTTCTCCCTTTGACGCCGTCCAGCAAGCCCATCGGAGTTCGGAGCCAAAGCAAAGCCGGCGATCTGATGCTGCCGAGCCTGGGCTCGCTCGCTCTCCCTCGTCCGGCCCTGCCGCGCTCCTTCTACCAGGTCCAGACCGCAGCTGCGGGGCTCCATCTGGAGTCTATGGTCGCTCCCTCTGCAATCCGCCCCAACTGAACACTCCGCGCCCTGCACATATCATCAGCCACAGCTGTCTGATCCGACCGGTCATCCTCTCAAGCACCCCATCAACTTCTCCATATTGTTATCTACACCCACACAACACACAAGCCGCTATGTACAAAGTCACCCTATGTACAAAGTCTCGTACTAGTGGATCAACTAGTCATCTACCATAAAATATATATCCTATGCAACATGCTATGGGCAAAAGAATGAACGATCCTTAGTTCAGCTTCAGGGTTGACCAGCACGGCAGATTGCACTCAAGTTGATCAAGCACATCAGTTCAAGGTTGTGGTCTAGACACTGACAAGGCCATGTTCGAAGTCTTTTTATGGTGAAGATAGATGGGGGGGGGGTACAGTATGTGACCACCAGTGGTGAAGGTGTAGGATGAATACATAATGGAAGGAGAAGAAGCGGGGTGTGAAGATAATCTATCTACAAATATGTGCAATGAAATGCTGCTGATGCTGACGGTGATTATGACTCTGCGATCACAGCACCCAGTGGTGAGGCTGTCCGACGGGCTCCTCCATCTCCCACCGGAAAACGGTCTTGCCTTCCCAAGACACCAACTGCACACAGACGTCCACGTTAGCATGGGATCGACGAGCAGAGGCTAACAGTATGAAGGCGTGAAGATGGTGTTTGCCGTACGTGAACCCAGCAGCCATGGGCCGCTTCGCAGGTGAGCAGGATACCTGCATCACCTCTGACCTCGGCGTGGATGGTGTGGTACATCTTGCGGGTGCTGTCGTTCGTCCCACCGCACTCAAGCCACCACTCTTCTTGTCTGTGATCACAGTACAAGAGCCGCAGGTCAGTCGTTTGTTCTTTGGCGAACACAGCCAACGAGAAGCCACGGATGGAGGCCAACACTCGATTGATCTGATGCACGTACCCTTGGGCATTGACAAGCACAACCTCCACGGCGGCATCGACGTGGGAGTAGCTGTAGAAGAGGAAGGAGCCGTCCTGGAGAGGCAGTATGCCTCCCTTGGCTCCTAGACGGCTGCTGAAGCTCTTGGAAAGCTCCCAGACTTGCTGACCATCCAGTGTGTGGCAGCTGCCGTGACCGTCCTTGATCATGACCAACTTGTCGTTGGCGTGAATGCACGCTGACACCTCCTGCGCGTCATCAAATGCGTCAACAAGGAAGCCGACGAGCAGTGCACTGGGATGGATGCTGGTGACGTACCCCTTTGACGACCAGGCTGACGGCGCCAGTCTTGGCGCTCACGATCAGTGACGACGATGGGCACGGAGGGAAGTCCTCGATCGACGTCATCAGATAATCTGCACGATGAGCATACATGCACTGCATTAGTTAGACGCTCACGTGTACTCACGAGTAACAAAGCTAGCCGTGCGTACCAGGTGAGAGAACGATGGGCTTGGATGGTTCGCAGCGCATGTCGTTGCTGAGCGGAAGCAGATCGGCGCGCCACATCTCGCAGCCTGTGCGAGCGTCGAGGGCCACGAGCGGACGCTCGCGCACAACGATGCGTCCTTCGTAGACCATGTCGTCGCAGCCCACCGCGTAGACCACATCGCTGTCGGGCGAGGCAGTGACGAGGTAGTTGCAGAAGATCTTGTGTCGCCACAGCTCCTGTCCGGTGCGCTTGTCGAGGCCCACCAGCGTCGTGTTGATGCTGACCACCACCGCGCTCTTGGTGATGGCCTTGAGCGGCGGGCGTACGCCTCCGCTGACGTCCGCCAGGGTCTGGTTCCACGACCAGCCGCGCTTCTCGTTGGCGTACCACACGGTGGCCCTCTTCTCGCGGCGCTGCGTGGCTCCGCAGTTGGTGAGGTAGAACTGGACCTGAAGCACTTCCTCCTCC
Organism: Acanthamoeba healyi; assembly: GCA_000826305.1. NCBI lineage: Eukaryota > Discosea > Longamoebia > Acanthamoebidae > Acanthamoeba > Acanthamoeba healyi. The sequence continues at coordinate 14,010 of CDFA01017969.1, forward strand.
TCCTGGTGGGCCGCCTCCGTGGCGTGGTGTCGGTCGCGTCTATAGGCGCTGATCGTGTCGCGGCTCTGTTCGAGCGGCGCGGTGAAGAGCGACGGGAAGTCGTAGAGCCAGCCCTTGAGCGTGACCGGCCGGTTGGTGCTCCACTCCATCCGCTCGTAGACCTGCGCCCACGACTCGGCGGCGCGAAGAGCGGGCGAGGTGGCAACGATCGAGGTGTAGTGACGCGGCGAAGACCAGCGGCTCCTCACCAGGCTGTGCCACAGGTAGTCGTCTCCGCACACGGCGTCCATCCACTGGTTCGTCTGGACGTCGAAGGCGCAGCAAGACGGTCAACAACAACTTGAAGAGGAGACGCGGTGACAAGGGGAATGGAGGAGTACCAGGCGGAGGGAGAGAAGGTGGCGAGGGCTGAGGTACTGGAGGACGTGGAAGAGGAGCTCGAGGGGCAGCTCGGCCAGCAGGTTGAAGCGCGCGGGCCACACCAGCTCCTGGTCGACCATCATCATCGGAGAGGCCTGCTCCTCGCATTCGTCGTGGTAGGAGGAGTAGACGTCGTGCATGGTCATCGGTTCTTCGTCCTCGCTCTCCTCCATCGGGGAGAGGTAGTGCACCTCCTCCTCTTCATCGGAAGAGTCGCCCGCGACCAAGCCATCGTCGGCGCGTCTCGGCTTTCGGTTCGGCGCAGGCGAGTCGTTGTCGCGGGCGCTGTGCTTGTGCGGTATGAGGTACGGAACGAGTGCAGCGAACATTGCCGCTGTGTGTGCGTGCGTGAGCGGTATGTGCTGCGGGTTTGGTTGTTGTCTTGTTGCTTGCGTGCACAAGTGCGGGGGGTGGTGTGGGATGGTTCGTGTGAGGTTGCACAACAAGAGTGACAGGGAGCTGGTGCCAAGGAGAGAGCTAGGAAAGACTGAGATAGATAACTTGCTTCAACGAAGAAGCAGACTCGGATAGAGAGTGGTGTGCGTGTGTGCACGGGTGTGGTTCCAGGAGGGGCAAGCGCGTCCTCTCCTTCGTCCCCGTGCCCGACCTCCCCCCATCCCCACCGCGCCAGGGCCTCATCGCAGCCGCTTCCGCACAGAACGAACTCGAAATCCCGCCCAAAGCCTCTCTGTCGGGCTTTTTTTTTACGCGGACACACTGCGTTCGACCCGGGCTTGTGTTACAACGCACGCGTGTGTTTATGGCGGTGCGCTTGAGCCGACTTTGAGGGCGGTCCGTCGCCTCAGTTCGAGTCCCGCTGTTTGTGTGGTGTTTAGAGGGGCCAGAGTCTGTCCCGCGTAGAGTCGCCGTTGTTGCCGTCGCCGTTGTCCGATCGGCGGCCTCGGCGGCGGGGATGTTGTTGTCCTTCTCTTTCACGCATGCGTTCGCTCTCTGTTCTGGTCTGGCTCAGTTGGCCGCTCTGGTTTCGCGCTAGCTGCCCGCCTAGTGGTCCGTGCGTCAGCGGATGATTGTGGAAGAAGGGCCCATACGGATGATAAAGTGGATAGCATGGTGTGATGAATAAGGACACATCGAAACTAAGGCACGCCATCATACCTCGTAGGGAACCACTACAGGAGGCTCCAGAGGAGGAGGCATCGGGGCGGCTTGATTCGTCGAAGGAGCATCAAAGGCGGCATCAAACACGTAGCAGCCTTCACTATCGAGCGTGGCAACGGTAGGTCGATCGAGTGGGCGCGGCGCTTTAAAGTCCCAAGTAATCAAACCTCGGTCTTTGCTCGCACTCACTGTTTGCGGAGGTACAAGTGTCAGCCACCCTCATTATCGATCACAAAAATGCCTCATGAGAATGAGGAGAAGAGTACCGATCTTAAAGTCATCAAAGTGCAGGTCGTAGACGCACGAGCTGTGTCCCTTGAGGATTATGGCAGGACTGCTCGTGCGCATGTCCCAGATGCGAACCGTTTTGTCCACCGAGCCACTCACTGAAACGAGCGCACGCACATATAGCGGTCAGCGAGTACAGCGCGCAGGAGAGAGAAAGCTTGGAACCGAACCGATTTTGTTCTCGTCGAACTGGAGGCACATCACGCGGTCGGTGTGGCCCTTGTAGGCTGTTATACATTTGGAGGTTTCGAGATCCCACAACTTGACGTGGTTATCCTGTTTGGGTGTGATGATGGTATTAGCCAATGGCTATTCAGTAGCGCAAGTCGAGCCTTGGTGAGGTCGTACCCAGGCCCCGGAAACAAGTCGCGATTGATCAAATTTAAGGCAGCGGATGGAGTTGGCATGGCCCTTGAGCATGGTCACGGGCTCTCCGGTTTCTACGTCCCACACACGAATTGTTTTGTCTACGGGAAGACAAGAGTACCGCTGATTAGGAGGTGATCTCGGGTCAGCATGTACTGCCAGAGGAACTGAGCATACCAACTGAGCCGGATATGATGTAGCGGTTGTCGAACTCAAGACAGTAAACGGTGTAGGCGTGCCCGGCCATGGTACGCAGAGGTATACCCTGCTCCAGATCCCACACCTTGATCGTCGAATCTCGAGATCCGCTTACTGTGGAGTGATCATGAGAGAGTGCACCAGCATGATGCTATAGGTTGCTGGTAAGGACGAAACTTCATACCGATTATCTTGTCGTCGAACCGCACTGTGCGCACGCCGTTGGCATGGCCATCGAGTACATACTTAACGCTTCCCGTCTTGACGTCCCACACGCGGATGGTATTGTCTGCGGCGGATAGGACATTACCAAACACACACACACACACACAGAGAGAGAGAGATGAGAACGAGCCATCAGATGGAGGACAATCCGGAATCTGCACCTTTAGATCCGCTTACAATCCACTTCTTGTTGAAGTCCAAGCACATCACTGAGTCTGTGTGGCCGCGCATCGTCCGGATCAATTCGCCCGTGTTGACGTTGAACACCTGTGAGATGAAAGTCAGCTACACCCACTCGACCAGCAATAGTGGAGAGAGAGGAACGTGCCTCGATGGTGTCAGTGGCGGTGACAAAGCGCTCGTCGTCGAAGTGAAGACAGAAGGCGGCACTCTCCACCTCAGATTGAGGGGCGAGGGTACGTGCAGCGCAGTTCCCCATTCGCCAGTTGCGATCGACCAAGAGCCGGCTCTTGAACACGTCCTGCCAGGCTGGCGGTTGAGTCTGTGTTGGGGTGTCTGGTGTGGGAGCGACCTCGGTCTTGGGCTTCTTCTTCCTCGGCTCGAGGCTGGTCCGGCCGTCACCGTCTTCTCGTGGCTCTTCGTCGTCCTCGCCCTGCTCCTGCTGCTCAGGCGCAGGTGATTCAGGCGAAGCGGAGGAGAGGGTGGAAGAGAGGGAAGACAACTCCGTTGAGGAGGTGGACAAGCCGCTCCGGGACGAAGAGTTCCACATCTCCTTCCAGTGCTTGGCGCAGAGGGCCTTCCAGAGCATGTTGTCACGCGAGAGGCTCTGCCACTGGCGGTTGAGCAGGCTCATATTGGACAGATCCCGCCACTCGAGGAAGGAGAGGATGTAGAGGCACAGCTCCTGCGGCAGCACGCTAAAGTAGCCCGCCGAGGTCTTGGAGGCCGACATTTGATGACCATTCTATTACGTGGTAGAATGGAAAAACATTAAATTTAAAAAACTATTTTTTGAATAATTGAGGGAAACACATGCGCGGAGACCGGGCTGCAGAGGGCTCTGATGCGGCAAAAAAAAAAAAAAGAGAGAAAGAAAAAAATTCAAACGAATGTGCGGAGGGCCAGACGTACCAGGAATGAGTAGAGGGTGTGCAAGTCTTGCATCCTCGTTTTCACTCGCTTGGAAAGGTCGAAGAATTGCTGGATGAATTCGCTTAGGTAGGGGAACATCTCGTGATTCTGCAAGAAGGCGTTGAATTTCTCGACCGAATTCTCGAGCTCCATGAGTTCGGTCCCAACTGTGGAGAACATCTCGCCCTTGATGTGTGGTGCGATTTCGGCTGGGCTCACAGGGGCCTGAAGAGCAGCAGCATCAGATGCGCCCCCCGCTGCATCTTCCCTCTGCCTCTTCCTTCCTCTCTTCTCGGCCGTCCCGTTCGAGCCCTCCGGGTGGTGGTCGTTTGGCAAGCGGTCCTCCTCCGTCTCCCACTCCATCATCAGACCACTGCGATCACAACCAGCTCTACTTGATGCCTGGGGGTGCCTGAGCTGCAATTGCGAGGGGGAACGGAGCGAATAAATAAACCTGTTTTTCTTTTCCCTCTAAACCGCCACCTTAACTGTGTGAATTGGCGCCAAGTCACGAAACGTGTTGCGGGAGGGCTTGCTGCCACCATCCAGAAGAGCGTGGCGCCTTGTCCTTTCGTTCCGACAAGTGGGTGGTGCGTAAGAACAAAAATCGTGTGATACCAATAGGCCAGGGTCACAAAAAATGGGTGGGTGAGTGCTTGGATGGCCTGGAGGGGGCGCTGGGCTGCTCACCATCCCGTCAGCTGGTGTTATGCTTCCCTGCCCCCCATTTGGCCATGCCACGACGTCTCTTTCACGACTGACTGTAGTTCCGCTGCTTACTCCTGCTTGGCGGTCGCAGCAGCAGACTTGCCGTATCTGAACCCGTAGACCTCTTCCTTCCTCGTGAAGTAACGCTCGAACAGCTTGGAGGAGTAGCCAATATAGTCGAAGCTCTCGAGCGAGGAGTAACGGGCCTGTACAAGTGCCCATACGCCCCAGTGGAAGGACGGAGCAGGTGTGAACCGCTTCACCTCCTCATACAATGCCTCTACGTCCTCTTGGGACACAGCATCTTCCTCTCCGTACTCCTGCAACCACAACAGACGTGAGTCGACGACATGATGTGGGTGTTTGGCTGCAACGTCACACGCACCGGCTCAGCGGCCTGATACCCGGGGTTCTCCCCGATATGGCGCTGGGCAGCAATGTAGGCACGAAGCCACTCGAGCTGGAATTCCTTGCTGGGGAAGAGTGAAGCATCCACTGTGTAGCCCATCATCTCGCAGAAGTGGTTTGCAATGTCGTAGCTAGGTGTGATTACACGACGAAGAGAAACGGATAAGCACTCTGCGTGGCTACGTCGATGAGATGAAGGGGAGAGGCGAAAGGGGACTCACGTACACCCGCCAGTTGTAGTTTCCGTATTCGTAGTCAATGAAGCGCACTTTAGCGGGCTTGCATTCCTCGACCGAAGACGGCTGGTAAAGAATATTGGCACTGAGAAGGTCGTTATGGCAGAACACGACATCAGAAGCAGTCCCGCTCAGCTGCTCCTCCAAGAACTCGAGTTCCTCCACGCATCGCTTCATCGAAAATTGCTCCTGTAGTCGTCTGCACTCTCACAGAGACACAGCGGCTCCAATATTAGCGTCATGCCCATCACATTGCAGGAGCTGCATAAAAGAAGGAAGTCACCTGTTCTTCTCCTGATCCTCGAAGGAGTCAGGAATCTCCAACAACCACTTCCGGAGGGTGATGAAGAGAGCAGGCTTACGCTCTCCATATACGTCCACGGCGTGGAATAGCGCCAGCTGATGAGCCACCTGTATGCATGAGAATAAGGTGAGTTAGCATCAGGCGGTTGCTGCGACAAGGGTGGCGCATCAGTACGAGTTTAAACTTCTCAGGCGCCTTCATGTCGTCAGGCGTGAACGGCTTGCCCTCCACGAAACCGTAGCAGATACCGTTGTTGAAGCGACCGTAGAGCGGAGAGCAAATGCCCAGCTTGGCCAGGCACACGAGCGTCGTCAGCTCGCTTTCTCTGCGCACGCCAGAACCGGTCAGTCGCTATCGGAGTTAGACGTGACGAAACGGCAAAGGAAGACGACAACAGGCCTGTGGGGACTCACCTATCAATTATGACCTCGGTGCGCTCGCCGTAGATGCGCACAAGTGCAGTCTTCTCTGGTGGCGAGTCCTCACCCCGCGGTGTCTCCTGCAGCTGAGCCACAACCTGGCAGGACGTCCACGAACGAAAGAGAACGCATTATGTTCCGCAGGCACGAAGTCAGTCAAGATTGCCAGGCCAAATAAAAAAAATCAAATCAAATCAAATCAAAAAATCGAACAACAATTTGAGTCGAGGGGTGGTGCCTTGTAGAGTTTGTTTGTGATTCCATCCGTAAATTGGTGGAGGTGCATTTTGGATCTGTCCCACTTGGGGAAGAAGTGCGTGAACACCTCTGCGGCACCGGCCTCGAGATCTCCCTCGATGGTGATGTCTAGCACTGGATAGCGCTGCTGGATCCACTCCTGCAACTCGACTCTCTTCTTGATTCTCTCCTCCATCTCTTCTGTGCTATCTTGTGTTGTTGTTGTGTTTGGGGTCTTGCCAGTGTCAAGTCCTGCGTCTTGGTCTTGGCCTCAGCCGCGCAAGTTCCCGAGCAGTTGTCTGCTTCTTTTGTGCCGCCACGAGTGCCATTGGCGGGCAAAGTCCCGAAGAATGGCCAACGGCCACATTCTTGCGTACCGCAGAAATTGCTCTGCGGGAAGTCCGCGATCGCAGGCGGACTTCGATATCGTTTTCGGCAGGGCTGCTGCAAACATCAGCCAAACATCTTGTACATACCGACCGATTGAGGGGAAGAGCTGGAGCGAGCGGGATGAGTGTCGAACACTATTTTGGCTGCATAGTACGCCTCTAGCTTGACCACAATTATTAATTTTGCTTTTCGCTAATGCTTTTGCTACTGATTTTCCGGGTGCACGAAACAGGAATCCTACTCCAATGACGATTACCAGATTCTGGGAGGCGTCAATCTCGCCTCCGCCTTGCTCAGGTTCCCCTCTTACCCTCACAAACGCCTTCGTCCTTTATTTTAATTATTTTTAAATAAAATAAAATAATAAATTTCCTCGTTATGCTGGTTTATTGTTGAGGAATGCCCCTATAACGTTCCTCACCCGTGGTATTATTGTACAGCCTTATGGGGAGCTCGTTCGTGGTGGTGCACTACCTCATGTTCAGCCGCAGGCTGGTGGTCTCCCAAATTATTTTCTGGCTGGCCATCGCCGGTACGTACTTGCTGGCCGATTATGGCTGCTGCTGACGAATACCGCGTAAGCCGCTAAATTGCTGCTGCTCTTTTGCAGACTTGATGGCGTCGTTTTCGATTGCGTTGAGCCAGAGCTGGCTCTTCGCCGCGTCTGACTACAGTTGGGTGACGTGCCTCACACTGCGGAGCTTCATCGAGTTCTCTGTCGTGGCGTCGTTCTTTTGGTCGTCGTGTATCGCCTTCTACCTGTTCTACGCCATCGTGTGGCACAAGGACATGATGCTCTCCGAGGTATGTTTTGTACTCGACATGCGCTCTCCCATCGCGAGCACTCCCGTTAATATCCTCTCTCTCTCTCTCTCTTCAACAGGGAAGCAAAGGCACGAGCGCGGGAAAGAAGTACGATTGGACGAATGTATTCATGATCGTAGCTCACATCGTGTGTTGGGGCACGCCCTTGGGTATGTTATGGTGCACCGTTGTATCTATCGCACGTCTCTTCTTTACCGCCATCACTCTGACTGCTCTCGTCCATCAGTGTTTTGTATTATCTTGCTGGCCGCCGATTGGTACCAGAAAACCGACAGCGGATGGTACTCCTCTTTCATGTCCCCGTGATGCTGCGACTCATGGTCAACGTGAGAGTCTAAATCCGTGTTCTCGTCAGGTGTCATCCCAAGTCGCCTTACCTCTTCATCTTCTGGGAGCTCCCGATGATCATCTCTTTCTTCGTGAACATCCTCCTCTACGGCATCATCGCCTTTTACGTGCATCGAAGAAGTCGAAAGCATCGGGGTACGCGTTCTTGTGTCTTCTTGGATCGCCAAGGCCTTGGAAGGAGCCTCGCCTTACGTTACTGCTGTGGCATTGTGACAGGAACGAAGAGCCATCTATCCTCCAAGATCCAGCACCGACTTGCGCTCTTCGTGCTCGTGTACGCCGTGTGTTGGGCGCCTAACGTCGCTTCCCACATCGAGTCCTACATCTACCCGCACTGCTGGTTCTTCTGGCTCGGCCTGATCCAGAACGCCTTCTCGCCCGCCCAGGGTGCGTTCTTAACCCCGCTTTGTTGCTTTCTGTGTAGCAGTCGAGCTTTGGTTTGGCGTCACTGACGGTTGCCATCCAAACCAAACATGCCGGCACCTCCCTCAGGATTCCTGAACGCAGTCGTCTACGGTCTGTCCAACCAGGAAGTGTGGTCGCGTTACCGCTGGTGGCAACACCTCCTGATGTTCATTGGGTCGCCCTTCATTGTGCTCCCCATCGTCGTGCTCGCCTCTCTCGAGGAGATCATTCGCGTGGCCATCCCATCCCTCCATGCCCGCATCTTCCGACGACAGTACCCCGAGGTCGGCAGGTGCCTTCCCCAGCCCTCTGGTTGCGCGCAAGGGATCCCTTCCTCCCGGCCCACCACAAACACGCGCTCACAACATTCCTATGTCGCGCAGCAGCAGTGTCAACTACGCTCGACGCGCGTACAGCCCGGTGAGTGTCAACGACAGCCTCTCCGACCTCGAGAACACAGATACCTGAACAGACGAACCCATCTCTCTCAGCTAACCCTCTTCATCATCGCCATCCCACACGCAACGCTGCCGCACCCTGGACAGAGAAGAACAGAGAAAACCAAAGAACGAAAAAGAAATTGTTGCACTTACACATATTTGGACCAATCGCCGTCCCCCCGAGCGTCGCGCCGTCGCTTCCGGGCAGACGAAATCTCGAAGCCAAGGAGATGGCGTCTGTCGTGTCTCCGTGGAGGCTCGCTTTCAAGCCAGGGGTGACAGGCGTATCTCTGTGGCTGGATGTGCGACAAGGCACAACACCGGGTCTGCCCTCGCGTGCTCTCCTGTTCGGCCCTTATCTCGACCAGCCTTCTCGGCAGAGCCAAACAACAAGAAAGAAAGTTAGTTGGCGCAACAAGGACACTCACAACTGCTGTCGTCCCCGCTACCACCTCAACTCCTCCTCCTCCGTCGTCCCCTCCTGGTGGTGTATACTTAGCGCGCACTATCATGCAAGTTGCCTCGTCCTTGCCGTCACAGAATTCGTCTTCTTCGTCATCTACAGGATCCGCGTCCTACCACCCACAGCCGAACGGTGCGGGGCCACCCATCCACCTCCCGCTTGCTGGCGCAGGCCCTACGGCGGGGCCACATCACCTCAAAGTTTCGCCGCCTTCGTCTCTCCGCACTTCCTCCTCTCTGTCGTCTTCCCCTGCCACCACGACCTCTTCGTCCTCCTCTTCTCCCTCTTCTTCCTCCTCCTCTGCGCTTCACCTCTCTGCCTCGACCCCATCTCAAATCGCGAGCTTTCTGGGGGCACATATGGCTGCCGCCTCTTCTGGCACTGCTGCTGCCCCTTCTTCCACAGTCACCACACAGCAGCAGCAGCAGCATGGACCGGGTGCGCCCAAGGCGTGCTCCCAGTGCGAGACCACCAACACCCCCTGCTGGCGACGCGGCCCCAGCGGTGCCATGTACGTGCCCCCTACCTTCACCCAAAATGCTGCGTTACACCGCCTCGGCCGCGTCCCAGCGGATCCCACGACCAACCGCGTTGTGCTCCTTCTCCTTCGTTGTCGTCTTCTTCTTCTTTTCTCTGTTCTCTGCTCTCTGCAATGTTCTCTGCTGCTCCCTCTCTTCCAGACTCTGTAACGCCTGCGGGCTCAAGTTCTCCCGACGTCGGTGCGTGACCCTGTTCCTTTCCTGGCGCGTTGAGCACCTCTCCTCTCTAGCCTCGTCTCTCCCCCC
>CDFA01017974.1:0-19780 GCA_000826305.1 Acanthamoeba healyi
GCCTTGTAGATGGTCGTGAGGAGCATCAGCACCTCCACGCACAGCTCGTGCGACTTGGCCTGCTCGAGCAGGTTGGCGGCGGCCTTGAGGAGCTTGGTGAGGCCCGACGTGGACCACACGTCCTGGTCCTGGAACGCCGCCTGGCCGTCGATCTCGCCCGCCTCGGGCAGCCGCAGGTCGCGCGACACGTTGGGGCTGATCGGCGCAAAGTCGGCGTCGGACACGATGTCGAGGACTCCCTTGAATCGTCGCAGGTACTGCGCGACCAGCGCCGCGGCGTGGAGCTTGCACTGCGCGGCCTCCTCGAGCTTGTTGTGGTGGGTGGTGGTGTGGAACTCGGCCAGGTTCTCGAGCCATCGCACGCGCAGGTCGGGCGAGTCAAAGTAGTCCTCCGAGATGCGGCGGTAGAAGTCGGCCGTGGTCTCGGGGTCGCCGATGTTGTCCGCGATCTTGATGCTGTAGTGGCACAGCCGGAAGATGCGCGAGATGAGCTCCTGCACGCCCGCGTCGAACGTCCCGCCGACGGCACCACCGACCTCATCCACCGCCGCCGCGCCGGCGACGCGGAGCTTGGAATAGCGGCCGACGGCGCGCAGGGACGTCTGGAGGCGGGCGGTGTCGACGCCCTGCCCGGCCTTGGCGCCTCCGACGAGCCTCGAGACGGCCACCGTGCTCTGCACGCGCATGCGCGCGATGTTGCCCACCTCGTCCCAGTTGTTCTTGAGCAGCACGTAGAACGTCGACGCTGCGTTGCGTCTGTGGCGGCGTATCTAAAGTCAGCGCCGCTGTGATGACCGCGCGCCGCGTGCATGCAATGGCGATGGAGCGGTACCGGGTGAGGGACTCTGGCGCGTTGGCGTGGCGTAGGATCTCAAAGGATAGGGTCTCGCACAGCCTCGAGTGACTCGCGTGGCGGAAGAGGGGCGCCCGGAACTGGCAGATGAACGACTGCAGGGCGGCGTAGACGGCTGGGAGGAGAGGCGGTGGCGCGTGCTGCATGAGCTGGAGCAACACCGCAAAGACTCGCGTCAGCAACACGTTGCCCGGCGTGCGCAGCTCCTTCCTAAAGTCCTGCATGTAATCGATCACTGCCAACAACCAGGTCAGCTTGGAGTGTGCGCATCAACGCTGTGCGCGTGTGCGCGAGCGATCAGAGGCGTACCAAACTCAAAGATGGTGGTCCAGGCGTCGAGAGACGGATCGCCCTCGCTCGAAGACACGCACGAGGCAAGGAGCCTGAGGAAGGCGACCTGGCGCTTCTGCGTGTCGGGTTGCCACCACGATCGGAGCAGCGAGCGCGAGCAGTGGCGGGCAATGTGTATGAAGCACGCCATCCACTCGCCCTTCTCCCGCTCGTCGAGCTGGTCGGCGTGCTCGGTCGTTTGGACGATGAAGGGGAAGTAGAGGTTGGCGATCCGCTCGCGGAGGGCTGGCCGCTGGTAGCGCTCGTCGTGCTCGTGCTTCTTGAGCAGATTGCGCAGCGTGATGATGGCCTGGGTGCGGAGCGCTGGTGGCTCGCTGCGCGACATGTCGATCTGCTTGAGGAGGAGCCCGGCGAGGAAGTGCTGTCGCCACCACTGGTCGAGCAGCTGGCCCAGATCGAGCGACTCGATGGGACGGATGACCGGCAGGTTGAGCGGAATGTAGTGTTCGTAGTCCACGAGGATCTGCAGGAACTTGAACTTGCCCAGGATGGCGTGCTGGTCCTTCATCCCTCGCACGTACTCGTACACCTAGACACACGCGTGGATGGCGTGCATACGCGGGGAGTGCGTGAGCAAGTGGTCATCGCCGTGTCGTGTGACGTCGTGTCGTGCCGTACCATGTTCAAGACGAGGCCTCGGTCCATGACGGCAAAGAGCTTTCGGAGGAGGATGGGGAAGTTGGAGAGCGCGTCCAGGCTCTGCACCGCGCGGTCGGAGAAGAGGAACCGCACCAACCGCGCCAAGCCGCTCGAGAACTGCGGGCTGAAGCGCGTCTTTCGATTCTTGCTCTTTCCTGTGTGCGTGCGTGTGTCAGCTCGATCATCGCCATCAGCTACAATCTGCATGACCACGATGGAGTGTACGTGCGTGCGTGCGTGTGCGCGAGAGGAAGGGACGTACGGAGTTGAGGGGAGGAGTGAACGTGGAGGGTCATGGACTTGGTGAGCACGTCGAGGAGGAATCGGTTGCCGGTGAATCCCTCGATGGCCTCGTGGCGGCGGGAGAGGAGGAGGAGCCAGTTGTGGCACAGCTCCTCGTAGAGGTGGTAGGGCGTGCGATCGGGATTGCGGAACATGTAGCGTACGTACGACGAGAGGAGCGCGTTGTTATCGACGCGCGTGCCGGAGCCCTTCTCGATCGTGCGCACGAGGTGGATGACCGCGAGGAAGGCCTCCTTGCGTCGCTTGGGCTGGTCGTGGACGGCCATGAGGTAGAAGAGCTCGTTGAGGAGGACCGGCATGAAGTTGACGCACGTCAGCGCGTCCAGCTTACCCAGCCCGCGCAGGATATCTGACTCTGTCTGGTCCAGCGCAAAGTTCCACGACGCCATCGTCACCTTGCGCTCCTCGGCCGCCACGGTCCGCGACGTGGCGAGCGCTGCGCTCTCCTGTCCGCCGGCTTGGTCTCCCTCTTGGCCTCCTCTGCCGTCGCCGGGGCCCGAGACGCGCGGGCGGACGAGATCAAAGAAGCGGCAGAGGTGCTCGTCCGATGGGTAGATTGAAGATACGACGTGCGTGGAGACGACAAAGGCCGGGTGCTGCTTGTCCGTCTCGAGCGCGAGCGCGGCCGTCTTGGCCGTGCTCGCCGTCGCCGCGCCAGATCGCATCGTGTTGCCGCTGCTGCCGCCGCTGCCGCTGCTGATGGCGCTGGACGAGGTCGAGTGCTGGGAGAAGCTGCGCGGGCGGAAGGCGGGGACGAGGGACAGATACGCCGCAGGGAAGTCGCGGGCCCACGTGATGGGCACGACCTGGCGGCTGTCGGGCAGCACGCAGTGGTTGGTGAAGAGCGGCACCACCGAATGTCCGATGACCGTGGCCGAGTCTCTGCGGTGTCCCGGGTGGACGTGGAGGAACGTGAAGTGGAGGTGATGCCGCGGCGTGAGACGTGCCGGCAGGCGGACCTTGAGCTCGTCCCAGTACCGCGGCTTCCGCTCGTGCGTGTGCACCGACGCTGCGCCCACCTCGTGCCACAGGCCCGACCCTGATCGGCCGCACACCACGGGCAGAGCGCGTCCGCCGCCGGCGTCGTCGTCGTCCTTGAGCCGCACCTCTACGAGCAAGTTGGGGTTCGACGGCCCGCCCTTGGCGAGGTGTATGCCCTCGGGGTAGACGTAGATCCAGTTGACGAAGCTCGTGTGGGCCTCTCGCTGCGCCTCGAAGCTCATCACCTCGCGGATGAGCTGCGACACGTCCGGCCGCGGATTGTCGGCAAAGGGCAGCAGCGGATGGAAGCTCGGGTCGAGCCGGTTGGGCAGTGTCTCCTCGTCCTGGATGCGCTGGAGCGTGACGTGCAGGCATCCGCTCAGCGATCGCTTGCTGCCGCCGCCCATTCCGCCGCCGCCGCCGCTGCCGCTGCCTCCGGGGCTGCCGCCCGTTCCGGCCGATACCTCACCTCGCTTGCGGCCGCCCGACGCCTTCTCGGCCGCCTTCTCTGCTGATGACGAGAGGCCGGCCAGGGCCTCGAACAGCGCCTCCTCGTCGACGACGCTGCGGGCTGGCAGCAGCGGATCGATGCGCAGCCGACCGCTCGCCCGCAGGACTCCGTTCTCGGCGAACACGGGCAGGGCGCCCCAGCCGAGCACCTGGAGCGGAGGCGGACGTCCGCCCGAGGCGGCGCCCCACTGCTCGATGGCCTGGACGAGCTCCTGCTGGGCTTTGGCCGGATCGCGCGGCTTCCATTGCTTGGGCTTGTAGTAGAACGTCTCCTGCTCCTTGTCGAGTTCGGTCAACAGCAGCCGCTCCACGCGCACAACCAGGTGGATCAGAGGCGACGGCGCCACCACCGTGAAGAGCGCCTTCCCCATCACCACCATAGTGCACACGTTAGTTAGGTACAGCCAACTAACTTGCCAGCGTCACACATTCTCACTCCTTGCACTGATTGCGCGCACACGCCACACGAACACACCTTGTTGGCCTGTGTGTCGCTCTCGACAGTGGCGCCAGTGACCTTGGCGATGGCCTTGAGCACGCTCTCGCCGTTGTAGTCAAAGTAGAAGGTCTCTGATATCTTGCGCTTGGTGCCCAGGTGGTACAGCGCAGCGCTGCAGAACAGCGGCTCCCACGCGTCGCCCGCCTGCCACTGCAGCCGATCGCAGCTCACCAGCAGCTTCGTGGCTCTGCGTCGCAGGTGAGTGTGAGCGAGGGCGATGAAGGTGGGGTGACGTACACTGGCGGGGTGAAGGGGTGGTAGGGCGGGGCGGGCACTGTGCTCGCGGCCGTGGGCGCTGATGTGCGCTCCTTGGGGGTGTGCGGCAGCGCTGGCTCCCCCGAGGCCTGAGCGACCATCGCGCGCACCTTCTCCACCACGGAGCGGAGGTGTTCGTCGTCGTCGGTGCGCCCTTCGCAGACGGCCTCGTCGAGCGTCGTCTCCGCATCATCTTCGTCGGCAGACTGACGCGGGGAAGGAGTTTAGTTATCAAGCGGTGGTTGGGTTGGAGTCTCTTGCGGGGGCAAGGTACCTTGTCGATGGAGAGGATAGGGATAGTGGTGGCCAAGTGAGACGAGGGCAGAGGAACCGCGACCGACTGCAGCCCGTTGAAGGGGAGGGTGTGTTAGCCGTGTTCGTTGTGATCACACTACCAAGCGTGGGGGCAGGGCACCAGACGATTGACCTTCCGCTCATGCAGCAGCTCAGTGTCTGACCTACCACCGGTCATGCCCCCTAGCGGGACTCTGCAAGAGCGATGCACGCACGTACGAACATGTGTCATCATCCTCACGCAATGCGCATTCAAGATATCACGCCAAAGGGGCGGCGTACCTAGCGGTGGAGTGGACGATGGTGGAGCCGAAGGAGGGCGAGCAGAGGCGCTGCGCCATGGTCGGGTGCACGATGGCGGTGCCCGTAGAGGAGGAGGATGAAGAGGAGGAGGATCCAGAGGTGATGGAGATGCTGCGGGACGGCGTGGGATGGCCGATGGATGTGCCCGAGGAGTGGATGAAGCGGCCGGTGTTGGAGGGCGAGGTCATGTTGACCGCCGTGGAGAGGTTGGCCGTGGTGCCGGGGTCCAGCGTGGCGGGCGCGTAGTTGTACCGCACCACCGTCCACGGCGAGGTGAAGCAGTCGGCACAGGCCCTCAGCCAGCCCTCCAGGCCGTGTCCGGTGTCCAGCTTGGATCCCTTGGCCATCAGCTCGCTCTGCACACGTATTAGCGAGCACCACGAGCCACACACGCACACGCGTTGAGTTGGTCCATCCTGATGAGACAGTCAAGATCGTCACACGGAGCCAAGCGCACCGGCACGGTGGATACGAGCGCTCGCTGGGTGCGAGGCTCGGAGACGACGGACACGTCGTCATCGGGGAAGAGGAAGTCATGGGCTAGAGGGTCGTTTTGCAGGTCGGGTCCACAGTAGCGGTCCTCAAAGTCGCTCCAGCTCATGCCGTCGTCCTCTGTCGTCGTCGCCGCCGCCGCGTCGTCCTTCTCGTCCACCGCCATCGACGACGCATCAGCCTGCGCGTGAGCGTCCTCCTCTGTAGCTACGAGGCGTGCCTCGTCCTGTTGCTCCACCGAGACCTCTTCCAGCGCCTTGTGGCTGCCGCTTGATCCGCCGCCCTCGCTCTTGCTGGAGGCGAGATGGGAGCTTGTGAGGCCGTGTGCATGACCGCTGCTGCTGATGCTGCTGGTGCTGGTGCTTGAGGGCGACGGCCCAACAGCGCTGGATGGGGCCGGCGACTGATCCCGCTCCTTGGCGTCGACTGACGACCCTCGTAGGAGGATGGACTTGAACGACTTGGCTCGCTTGTGCGTTCGCTTGGCCTTGGGCGTGGAGGATCCCTTGGAGTCTCCAATCCTCGAGGGGATCTTGCGGAACATGGAGGACAGCGACTTGGCGCTGAGGGGGGAGGAGGAGCTCGAGCCGCTGATCTCAGACTCTGTGGTGGAGGGGGAGGTGGAGGTGGAGGATGCGTTCTGGTGCGTTCTGGACGAGAGCTGGATGCTGGACAACTCGCCGCTGTCCATCCCCCCGTTGAATCCATCATCGGGGGCTGAAAGGTCAGTCTCGCGGCTGTTCTCAGCCGTGCTGTCGCTATCATCGTCCGCGCTATGATCAGGATCCATGTCGCCTGTGCTACTCGCCTCCATCTTGTGCGTGTGTGTGTATTTCCCTCTCTCTCTCTCTGTTTGTGTCTTCTAGCAAGTGCCCCCACCAGCCCCCTTCCCAGTTGTCGATGTCGATGCTCAAACTCTCTAAATCAACACAATCTATTCCCCTCCCCTGGACGGTCGCTGCTCCCGCGTGGCGTGGTCGTAAACAGGCTCTGCCAGCGTTACGCTGCTGCACGCCCCCCAGCAACGGTCCCTGTAACGCCGTCCCATAATCGGTGATCCCCCCCCTCATCGTTGAAACTCAACAATTATTTCGTCAAATTATTTGGGGCTGCCATGTGAAGCTTGAGGCTGTCAAGGGAAGGTGGAACCTTCTACTTTGCACACAAAAGCCATGGCTGTTGAGTGAGAGACAGTACTGCACTTTAGGTGGCAAAAGGCAACTGTGGCCTGTCATTATGAGTATGCACAAAGCCCAACAAAAAAAAGTGTCCGTATTTTTTTCAACAATAAATCGGTATTTCACGGAGATATCATGCAGGAGCGCGGTAATGTGCCGGAGCTTGAAGATGCCCCGAACTGGCGCGAGAGTTTGCTTCCGTTGTTGTTGTTAGGTTGTTGAGTTGAGTTTGTGTGGGAGGCCCCGCCCCGCAAAGCCGAGAAGCAGCAGAAGGAGAAGGAGACAGGCTGATAGAGATGGAGATGGCTGCCACGCCAATCCGTGGTGGAGGTGGTGAGCTCGGAGGCAGCGGGGAGCACGAGGAGGGGCGCACGTTCCGGCACATAACGATGGGCTACGGCTCGTTCGCGACGCCGGTGGCCGCCCGCCTCGCCCCGCCGCCGCCCTTCACGCCCGAGACCTTCTCTCTGCTCGAGTCCAAGCGGGAGGAGCTGCTGCGCGAGGAGGCCGAGTCGCGCCACTACGAGGTCAACGAGCTGCTCGAGCGCGAAGCCCGCGAGCACTCGCTCCTCTTCCGGGCCTTCCGCGGGTTCTTTGAGTCGCGGCGCTACAAGAAGGAGCGCAAGTGGTTCCTCTCCCTCCCCTGGAACACCATCCGCATCGTCACCCTCTCCTCCCTCTTCTTCTTTGCCCTCTTCATCTTTGTCCAGCAGCCCGTACGCCCCCCCCGCATTTATTTATTATTTTATTATATTTTAATTCAAATTTTAATTTTTATTCGGGTCTCCTGTATTATTTGTTGAATTATTTTATTTTTAAATTATTTTAATTGAGACTTTTTATTTAAAAAACAAACAAAAAAAAAATAGGAACGGCCGTGCCGGTCCGATTGAGTGCTGACGCGGCGCGGGCGTGGGCGCGGGCGCGCTGGTGTGTGTGGTGTGGCTGCAGGCGGCTGACTCGGGACACGCGCATGAGCCGCCGACCAACATCCACGCCCTCGCGTTGGGCAAACCGTTCGTTGAGGACATTGACGCTTCGGGCACGCGCAAGGTCAAGCTCTACTTCGTGGCGCCGGGCATCTACAACACCACCTTCTCCCGCTTTCCACCACAAGTCCACATCCTCTTCTACCTCCAGGTGGAGCTACCTTCCCTCGTCCTCCCTTGCTGGCGCGCACGGGCTATCTCACACGACGGCTCTCTTGTTGTCTCAGGGCGAGACATTGACGGATGACTCTGGGAGGCCGCTGACGAACGGCAGCACGTGGGACATGCTCGACAGCCATGTGCACACCATCACGGCGCCTCACGGTATTCTTTCGCTCTCAGCAGCGGTGCTCCTGGGTTGGGGTTGATTGCGTCATGTGTTGTCCGCCGCTGAATGTGTTCTCTTTGTGCTCGTGTGCGCTATCAGGGAACGAGGATACCGAACAGCACACGCACACGTTCTCGTTATCGGGCGAGGTGCGCGACAAGTACGAGTCCCTGCGCCTGGTGGTCAACACCAACACGCTGCAGCCCATCGCCATCAAGCTCCACGTTCTTGCCCTCGGTTGGCTCGGGTCCCACGAGGTACGCGCTCTCCTAGTGCTCTCTCTCTCTCTCGAGCAGACCGCGCGTGCTGTGTCTGACGCCAGACCCGTGCACGCAGGTGGCAATCGGGATTTTGATCTTGGTAGCGGTGTACGTGCTCATCGTGTTCGAGCTCGTGCACCGCGCCATCGCTGCGCTCGTAGGCTCGTTCTGGGCCCTCGCGTTTCTTTCCTCCGTCGAACAGCGTCCCTCCTTTGACGAAGTACGTACCAGAGATCACACACACACACAACGCGCACGCAGGGAGGACGCTCCATGCTCACATGCGCTGTTTGTTGGAAATCAAGGTGGTGTCGTGGATCGACTTTGAGACGATCGTGTTCCTGTTCGGGATGATGACCCTTGTGGGCATCTTCTCCGAGACGGGCTTCTTCGAGTGGAGCGCCATTCGAGCCTTCAAGCTCTCGGGCGGTAACATATGGCACCTCGTCGTCATGCTCGTACTCCCTCCCCTTCCCGCGCTTTGCCCCGCCTCGCCTCGCATTATCCTCGCTCGCTCTCGCTCACGGATGCCGGTCTGGGCTGGGCGTCTCTAGGTCGTGTTCTCTGGAGTGACGTCGTCAGTGTTAGACAACGTCACGGAGGTGCTGTTGGTGGTGCCTGTCACTCTCCGGCTGTGCAAGGTGATAGACGTAGATCCATTGCCTGTCGTCATCGCCATCGTGGTACGTCGTCAGCCATGCGACCTTGCCAATGTCAGTGCTTGGCGTTTCAAGTTCTCATATTGCACGTTCACTCACGTTCTGTGCTCCGTGTGCATTGTGTGGCGTGGGCAACGAACGCGTAGATATTCAGTAACATCGGAGGGACGGCCACGGGAATCGGCGACCCGCCGAATATCCTGATCATCTCCAACGCCCACTTGCAAGCCACCGAACTCGTCGACTTCAACGTCTTCACCTACCACATGGCTCCCGGTTCTCCCTCCTCTCCTCCACGAGTCTTTGTTCTCCCTCTCTGGGATGTGGGGCATGCCGTCCGTGCGGATGGTGAGAGTTGATGCGTTCACGGAGCTACGCTGACGTATGCGTGTGGATGGGAGCGCAGGCGCGGCCCTGGCCTTCATCGCAACGTTGTTTTACTTCTGGAAGCGGTACCACCACCTCTTCCGGCGGTCCTACGTCGATCCCGTCCTTAAGGAGATCGAGATCTGGAGGCGCACTGCGGACAAACTCGAGCTGGTGCGTACGGTAGCTATGTGCATGCGCGTGCTCACTCCCGCTGACGACTGCCCGCATGCATGCATGTTGTGGGTTTGTGCGGCAGGCTGCCACGGACGAGGAGAAGAACGTTCGGGAAAAGCTGCTCGAGTACGTCGAAGTGCTCGAGCAGCACATGGCGAACAAGCAGCAGGCCAAGGAGGAGGAGCGTAAACGGATGCACGAGAGCCGCCTCACCAACTCATCCGCGCTCATGATCGAGGCCGAGGGCGAGGGAGAAGAGGAAGAGGAGGAAGGTCAGCTCGACATCAAGGCCCTGGAGCGCAAGTATCGCATCCGAGACATGCCGCTCTTCATCAAGAGCGTGTCGGTGCTTCTGGGGGTGGTCATTCTCTTCTTCATCCATCCCTTCGTCTCTTCCATCCACCTCAACATCCCCTGGATTGCCATCCTCGGCGCCCTCATGCTCCTGGTACATCCGCGCTTTATTCCTCACTCGCCCCCAGGGTCCATTCTCTCTTACGAGCTCGACTTCCTGCTTCTTGCTCTTTTTTGCTGCGCCTCTCTACGGCTTTAGACCATCACCGACGTGAAGGAGCTGGAACCCATCCTGGCCAAGGTGGAGATGGGCACTCTCTTCTTCTTCGCTGGTCTTTTCGTCCTCATGCGGTGTCTCGAGGTACCTACTCCCTCCCGCGCCGTATACCTCATCTTGCTGTGGATGTGAAAGTCTCACGCGGAACCATGCACTGTGGCGTGCAGGAAATGGGGGTGATGCTCTTCTTCGCGTACATGACCGCTGACATCGTGTCCATTTTCCCCGAGGTTGGCTCTCCTCACCTCTCGCCCGCGTGGAGCGTTTGGCCCAACTCAACTCTGTGACAATCCTCACTCACCTCCTGCTCTACTCTGATAAACAGGGCCGCATTCGTCTGTGCTTCGCCATCGTGCTGTTGATGTGGGTGTGCGCGCTCGTCTCGGCGTTCATCGACAACATCCCCTTCACCACGACCATGGTGCCCGTCGTGGTAGAGCTCTCCCAAAGCGGCCTCGGTCTCCCCCTTCAACCGCTCGTCTGGGCCGTCGCCTTTGGCGTGTGTCTCGGCGGCAACGGCACCCTCATCGGTACTCCACCCCGCGCTCTGCACGACGTCGCATTACACACTCACCGCCATCCCTTCTTTGTGGATGCTGTGACGCGCAGGTGCCTCGGCGAACGTGGTGGCAGCAGGCATAGCGGAGCAGGCCGGATGCCGCATCAGCTTCACCCAATTTTTCGCCATGGGTTTCCCGTGCATGCTCATCTCGACCGCAACAGCCTCCGTCTACCTCATCATCACGCATGTGATCTTCCCCTGGTACAGCGGCTGATCGGCTACGAGAAGCGGTGACTGGTTGCGCAAGAGCGCTCCACGTTTGAGCTTGGCACTGTAGTGGTGGTGATGTTATATTTATTCAAGTGGTGAGAGATAAAGTGTACAGCCTTTGGCGCCCCATGACGTCGACGTAGGTGATGTGAAGATGGTGGTGGTGGTTGAAAAAAAGGCCAGGGGCGTGCGGCTGCTGCGTGGGTTGTCGATCGGGTGTCGAACTTACACAACTTACTGGAAGGAGAACATGTCGTCAGAGAAGAGGTCGACGTCCTTCTTGGGGGTGCCGTCACCGCCGGCGGGCTTCTTGAGCGTGGGCGGCGCAGCAAAGTCATCGAAGAAGGTGGGCGTCTCCCCCGAGTCTCCGAAGAGCGAGTCGAGAGAGGCCTTGGCGGGTGTGGTGACAGGCGTCTTGCCCGCCGTGCCCTTGGCGACACTAGGCGAAGCCGAGCCCGAGAAGAGAGCGTCGTCGAACAGGCTGCTCTCGGTTCCGCCCAATAGGCCGCTCAGTCTGCACACAAAGTGGCGAGGTTAGGATCCCCATGCGCTTGCGAGAGGAGGAACAGGGAGCACTGGAGAAGGAGAGGGAGCAGTACCCCGAGGAGCTACTGGCGTTGCCTGCGGGGGCCTTTGCCTTGGAGGAAAGAAGGCTATCGTCCTCATCTTCCTCCTCTCCAAACATGGAGACTGCCCGCTTGGTGGGGGTGGACGTCACCGCGGGTGCGGCCCTGGTTACGGTCTCGCTGTCACCGGCCAAAGGATCCTCGAACGCCGGAGGCGCGCTCGCGTCTCCCTCTTCTTCCTCCTCCTCCGCAGCTTCCTCACCTTCCTCACCTTCCTCACCTTCCTCACCTTCCTCACCTTCCTCACCTTCCTCCTCTTCGCCTTCTCCCTCTTCCTCCTCGCCCTCGGCTACTTCGCCTTCTCCCTCCTCCGCCTCCTCCTCTTCTCCCTCCGCTTCCTCGCCCTCTCCCTCTCCTTCCTCAGGCTCGGCTGTCTCTTCTTCGTCGGCCTCAACGGTTTCCTCTTCTCCTTCAGCCACGTCCTCACCTTCCTCGGTGGCGGCGGCCTCCTCTTCATCTTCTTGGCCTTCGGTCGTCTCAGCTTCCTCCTCTGCGCCCTCGCCTTCTTCAGCGGGCTCCTCCTCCTCACCCTCCTCGGTGGCGGCGGCCTCCTCTTCTTCTTGGCCTTCGGCCGTCTCCGCTTCCTCCTCTTCACCCTCTTCCTCGGCAGGCTGTTCCTCCTCTTCGGAGGGCTGCTCGTCCTCACCCTCCGCCTCCTCCTCAGCGGTCTCCGCAGCTTCGGCCTCTTCTTCGGCGGGCTGCTCCTCACCTTCCTCGTTGTCAGCATCAGCAGGGGCAGCTTCGCTCAGTGCGCCGAGGGGGTCGATGACGGGAGCGGCCTGGGCGGCCTGACCCTCCGTGGCCTCTTCCTGCTCGTCGTGAGCGGCGTCGGCCTCGAGATCGTCGTCTTGATCTTCTTCTTCATCATCTTCCTCTGCCTGAGCTTGGCCAAAGTTGGGCACGGCGCTTGGAGCTGACGCGGCCTCGCCCTCGGTAGAGTCGTCACGCGGCGTAAGGAGAGCGTCATCAAGCGCATCCAGAGCCGACGCCGCCAGATCAACATCTCCCGCAGTCTCTTCCTGCTGCTCTTCCTCGGTGGGCTGTTCCTCGTCGTCGGCCTCTTCCTTGTCCTCGGTTGTAGGCTCGGCCTCCTGAGCAACCTCGCCCGCATCCTCCTCAGCGCTCTTCTCGAGCTCGGGGGCGGTCTCCTCTGACTTGGCTTCCTCTTGCTCTTCCTCCGGCTTGGCCTCCTCTTCTTGGGCCTTCTGGGGAACGGCGAAGAGCGGGTCCTCGGCCTCAGTGAAGAGTTCGCCCTCCTTGACCTCCAGGTCCTTGAGCGACGCGCTCTTGGTCCTCTCGCCAAACAGTCCAACCGTCTCTGTCTCCTGCTCGTCTGTAGTGGCGGTGGCAGCGACGATGGCGGTGGTGTCGGTCGTCAGCGGGCTAGTGGCAGCCTCAGACGCGGTGACCTCGGCCTCAGCCTCGGCCTCCTTCCTGGTGATCAAAGGCTGGGTCTCGGTCGTGTCTGCCTTGCTGGCATCAGCAGTGATGTCCTCCTCATCATCGTCTTCGGCCTCGGCGTCTTCCTGGGCTTGCTGGAGGAGCGAGACGGTGGTCTCCCTGATGGTGGCCTTGAGCGAGTTCATGATGGTCTCTCCGTCGTAGGCTTCCTCCTCGTCAAACTCGCCCTTAAGCGAGAAGAAGATGTCGTTCATGATCTTCTTGATGCTGCCGGTCATATCTTCCTTGGCCTTCTGTCGCACCTCGCGCACCTTCTGCGCGCTCTCCCTCTTCACTCGCTCCAGCTCGGCCTGAGCCGCCGCCTTGGCTGCTTCGTCAGGCACCACCACTGTCGTCTGGGGAGCGACGGGCGCTTCAGCGCGACCCTGTGTGAGGCCCTCAAGGCGACCAGCTTCGATGCCATCGGCGCGACCCTGTGCGAGGCCCTCGAGGCGACCAGCTTCGAAGCCATCAGTGCGGCCCTTGGCGTAGTGCTCGTGGGCGGTACCGCCGCCCTCGCGCAGACCAGCCTCGCGTCCCTCGCGGACACCTCGCTCGAAACCTGCACGATCGCCCTCGCGCATGCCAGCTTCACGGCCCTCGCGCAGGCCCTGCTCGTGGCCGCGGCGCTCGGCCTGGGCCAGAGCGGGCACAGAATCGGCGGAGGCCTTCTGAGTGGCGTCGGCGACACCGCGCTCATAGGCCTGACGTTCGTCGTCAGCCGCCTTTTCCTTGGCGGCCTTGGCCTCGCGGGCGTGCTGGTCCTTTAGCTCCTTCTCGCGGCGGCGGAGGCGCTCGGCGGCCTCGCGCTCGGCTTGATGGATATGCTTGGCGACCTCATCGGCCTGTGCGTCGCGCTCGTGCTGGAGGGCGTCCTTGGCCTTGCGAAGAGCGGCCTCAAGGGTGCGCTTCTCCTCTTCGTGAGCAGCCTCGAGCTCGCGGCGAGCGGCGTCCGCCTTTTGGCGGCGCTCTTCGAGTTTCTTCTCGAGCGCGGCGATCTGCTCCACCTTCTCGGCGAGCTCCTCGCGCAGGGTGTTGTTGTTGGTCTGGGCCTGGCGCTTGGCAGTCTTCTCCTCCTTGAGTTCGACTGAGACCTCCTTGAGCTGCTCCTCGAGCGCGAACTGCTTGCTCTTGTACAGCGAATTCTCGCCCTTGACGCGCTCGAGCTCATTCGCCAGACGATCGCGCTGTTCGTTGGCCTCTTCGGCAACCTTGGTCATCTGCACAGCCTCGCGCCTGCGATCGTTGAGCTCCTGCATGGCTTCGGTGAGCTCTTCCTCGAGCTTCGCCTTCTGCTCACGCACGGCCAAGAGGTTGCGCCGCGCCAGCTCCGCGCTTTCCTTCAGTGTGTCCGCACGCTGCTCCTGGATCTTATTGTGCTGGTCCAGGAACGAGTCGTTCTTGGAATGCAACACCGTGATTTGCTCCCTGCATTGTGAGACGCACACGACGGGTTCCGTTAGTTGTTTGGCATTGGTGTTGGTGTTGTGGGGGTGGGGGGAATTAGGGGCCGGGGGTTGGTACCGGAGGATGTCCATCTTGTTGGACTTGTCAGTGACCTCCTTCTTGAGGAGTTCGTTCTCGTCGATCATCTTTTGGATGGTTTGGAGGAGGAGGATGGGCGTGAGGCCGGCAGTGGCGCCGTAGCTTCCCTCGCGGGTAGCCCTGCCGCCAAAGATCTGGACCGTTCGATGAACCTCCTCGACCTTCTCGCTGACGTCCTTGAGCGTGCGCTGCACGTCGTTCTGGAATTCCTTCTGCTCCACCAGGATCCCGATCATGTCCGTTGGCACGCTCTTCTCCCTCGCCGGCGCCTAGCGTCACAAAGACGATGTACGGCACGAGAAGCCGCAGAAACGGATGAGCCACACTAATCGGTAGTGCCAAGAGGGGTGTGCAATGACTGACGTACGGGCGTGGTGAGCGCAGCCTGGTGCTGGGAGAGAAGCTGCTGGGACTGCTGCTGAAGCTGCAGCACCTGCTGCTGGAGCTGGGCCTGCTGCTGCTGATAGGGGTCCGCAGGAGCTGCGCGTCCCCACCCACCAGCCTTCAGTCCGCTTTGTTCGTTGCATGTCGGGGAACAATAATTGGCTAGGGAGGGTACCAGGAGCCACGGGTTGAGCCGCCGGGGGCTGCAGGCCGTACTGCTGTTGCTGGTAGGGCGTCTGCTGCTGCACGGGCTGCGGTTGGTAGGGCTGCGGCTGCTGCTGAACAGGGGCTCCATAAGGCTGCTGCTGACCATACAGGCCTGGCTGCTGTGGATACTGCGGCTGCGGCTGTGCAGGACCGACGAGGGCGAGCTGCATGGAGGAGCCACCGTAGGGCTGCTGCTGCTGCTGTTGCTGGTACGCTTGTGGCGGCTGCGAGAGGAAACTTTGTTGCTGGGGCTGCTGCTGTTGCTGCTGCTGCTGTTGCGGCTGTTGCACCTGGAGTTGTTAAGGACACAGAAGCGTGTGAGCGAGAGCATGCGTTGCGGGCCATGAGTTGGCGTGGGGTGATGCGCGTTACCGGTGCGTATTGCTGCTGGGCTTCCATGTATTGCTCCTGGGGGGAGCTGCCATAGGGCTGCTGTTGCTGCTGCTGTCGCTTGGCTTGCGCAGAGCCGGGACCTGCGAACGGAGTAGCAGTAGCGCCGAGGCTCTTCATCTTCTGTACCAGGTCGGCCCGCAGCTGCTGCGACGAGTTGACGCCGCCAAGGCCCTCATCCTCTTCGTCGTCGGTGATGTCGGCAGACATGTCCGAGCCCACTTCGGGTGCGGGTGAGTTGGGGAAGAGGACTGGCGGGAGTGCGGAGCCCGTGGCTGAGCTCGTCCGGGCACGAGGTGCGGGTGCTTCTGAGGCACGGCGCACCTTCACCAGCTCAAGCTCCACGACGATTGTGGCGTGGGGCGGCACGGGAGATCGGCCCGATGCACCGTAGCCGAGCTGCGGCGGCACCGCGATGAGACGCTTACCACCGCGCTTCATGCCAACCATGCCTTCGTCCCATCCCTTCACAACCGTGCCTGCAATAAAGATGGTCATCGCCACCATAACGACGGCATGACGTGGAATGGGTGAGATTGTGAAGCGGTGGCGTGTATGCAGAGAGGGGAAAGGAGTGCGTGGCACGTACCGGCACCGATGGCCAGCTTAAGAGGGTCGCGGCCAGCATTGGAGTCGTAGGGCGCGTTTCCCAGCTTGCCGTCGGAGCCGACGATCCATCCGCTGTAGGTGACGGCCACCATGTCGCCTGCTCCAACGCCCTGTGCCCAGCCAAATTCATACGATCAGCACTACACATCTCGCTGCTCTCTCGAATGAGCGGAAAGGAGGGAGGTCTAGGTACGTTGCCCTTGCCCGGCTTGATGTCCTGCACGACGAGAGGACGGGAAGGATCGGACAGAGTCTTGGCGACGGCGATGAAGCTGGCAAACTTGACACACTCCTCGTGCTTGCCGAACATGATCGTCCAGTTGCGTCCGTTCCCGTCATTGAAGTTGCAGTACACGTCGTTTTGCACCTGCGTGAGAGCACACGCAACGCGCGACAAGGAGCGATTAGCCACGACGGATGGGAGAGGGAGGAAGCGGGAGGAGACGCGAGAGGTGACTTACGACAAAGTTGAACTTGGGCGTGATGTTGATGCTGCACACTTGCTGCTTCTTGTTGTAGTAGAGATAGAGCTGGAACTTGTGCGCCTCCACATTGCCCAGCACGGCCGCTCCTACCTTGCCCAACGGGCTGTGCTCCTGCTTGGCGTTGTCGCTGTGGAGGAGGGAGGCGCTAGGCCGTGAGCTCGCCGCGTTGCATCACACGAGAGCGAGAGAGAGAGAGAGAGGAGTGG
Organism: Acanthamoeba healyi; assembly: GCA_000826305.1. Lineage (NCBI taxonomy): Eukaryota > Discosea > Longamoebia > Acanthamoebidae > Acanthamoeba > Acanthamoeba healyi. Next base: position 16,673 of record CDFA01017974.1, read on the forward strand.
TGCGTACTATTGGAAAAGCTGGACAGGGTTGGCGTGAAGGAGGGAGAGAGGCGCGTCAGCCTTGGCGGGCGCAGCCGCCTGAGGAGGCGGGGTGTTCTTCTTGGGCTCCTTGGCTGGTCGGTACTGGAGGCTCTGATTGCCCTGCTGCGGCGCCTTCCCGTTGAACAGCGAACCAAGAGTGGACGGCCTGCGCAGACGAGACCCACACCAAGCATTAATTTTTAATATCAAAGCTATGCCAAAAAGGTTCTCCGTGTTTTTTTATTTGTTTATTTTTTATTTGTGCGGCATATGGGGCCAGCTAATAAATGGCTCAAATATAAGAAATGAATACTTTGGGTACTGATGATATTTATTATTAATTTATTTTTAGGTGAATTAAAATTAATTTAAAATGTGCGCGGATGGGGAAGATGTATTTTACCCTGTCGGGGTGGAGTCGAAGCTGCCGAAATCATCGCCGGCGCTGGGGCGTCCGCCAGAGGCACGCTGTTTGGGTTGTTGCGAGAGCATCGTCTAGACTGCGGGAGAAAGGGAGAGGGGGGGGGATGGGAATGGGGTTTGGATTATGCGGAAGGGAATGCAGAGAGACCAATCTCGGGGCCTTGCAACGACGTACGTGTGAGGAAACACAGGCGCAGGAAGCTACACCACCAACAACAACAGCACCAACAGCAAGCTGCTCCCGGGAGATGGCGGAAGAGAGTCGAGGGGGCAAGCGGGTTGGGGGCGGCGCAATAACGAAACCCACACCACCAGCTCGAGCTTCTCGGGGCGATTTGGGGGGGGGCAGAAAACTCCCTCTCCTTTCTTGCGCCCATGACGTGTAGCGACAGGATGCCTTGGCCTCCATCTCTTTCTGCGCCTGGGGCACATGGGACGAGTAGGGGGGATGCGCTCACATCGATGAGCAGTCCAAAATCTCCAAAAAGATAGAAAAAATGGGCAATGGGAAGGCTGGATTGGCTGAACTGAACAGTGTTGGATTTTGAGGAGAATGAGACAAGCGCGTTTAGAACTGGATGGCAGCTCCCTTCTTCTTCTTCTCGCCGCCCAACTCGAAGTGCTTGCACCTCTTGATGACCTGCTGGTGCTTCTGCTTGCACACGGAGCACTCCATCCTGAGCACGATCTTCTTCGTCGTCTTGGCCTTCTTCTTGAAGACGGGCTTGGTCTGACCACCGTAGCCAGACTGCTTTCTATCGTAACGCCTCTTACCTGGGTGATGCATAGTCCTCACGTAAGCCACATGCGACAGGGGAGACAGCAATGCTCGATTCGAGAGGAGACATGGCGTACCCTGGGCGAAGAGGGAGGCCTTGCCAGCCTTGTACTGCGCGACCTTCTGCGCGGTGTGCTTCTTGCACTTCTTGCAGTAGGTGTTCCTGGTCTTAGGGATGTTCACCTGAACCGACGTAGAAGATGGAGACATTAATTAATGTTCCCCATTCGTACAGATGGCCTAGGCCCGAGCAGCATCAACCCCCTAACAACCCCACACGAGCCACACAGACGAGCTCCTCCCAACGGGCATGGGGAAGGCTAGGTGCGTACCATTTTGCTATCAACGACTCCCAAGGGGCAGGCCGAAAGGGGGGATGGTGATGCGGAGAGGAGAGAAAAGAGGAAAGAGTCCCATTGCGCAAGGGAGGATTTATCCCGATTTCTATCTTTTCTCTTTTTTTCCTTGACCCTCTTCATAGAAATAAAAAATATATGGATGGCGATCGCGAGTGAGGGCAACACGCGACCGCACATGGGACCACCCCTGCCGTAGCCATCGCTCCATCTCCCTTCTGCACCGCCATCACCGCTCCATGACCCTGAGTTCGCGTCAGCGGGCGCCAGGTGCCCGGCTTGGTCGGGGCGGGGCAGGTCGGGGGGCGGGGCAGGCAAAACTTCGCTGCACAGACCGCCCGAGCCCGAAACCGTTTTCCCCAATAAAAACGTCCAAGTGGTCTCCTCCATCAGAACACCAACCAGCACAAGCACAAGCAAGGAGCAATATCAGACGTGGCTTACCGACACACGCACTGCACCTTCAGCTGCAACGCACACACCAACACTACCAAAACAACCAACACACTCGACAATAAGAATGAAGATGAACCAGCAACAGGAGCAGCAGCACACCATCAGCATCAAGGCGACCTTCGTGCCGACCGACGAGAACCGCGCCGTCGCTCTCCAGGCGCCTCTTTCCTACGCCCTGCTCGTCGACAAGCTCGCCAGTCTCTTCGCCATCAACTCGGCGTCGGATGTGCGCGTGCACTACATTGACGACGAGTCCGATCGTGTGGCCATATCGTCGTCCGAAGAGCTGGCCTGCGCCCTCTCGCTCACGCCCGCCGGCCGCGCCCTCCGTCTCTTCGTGTCCGCCGACACTGCCAGCGCCGCCGCGAAGGACAAGACCGTCCCGGCCGTGGAGACCGCGGCCATCGACGCGCTCAAGGGCCAGCTGCAGGCCGCTGGAGTTGAGATAGGGCCTGCTGGCGCCGCCATCGACGAGAAGAAGTGCCAGCGCGTGCTGGTCAGGTCGAGGGGCGACGTGGCCAAGGCCTCCAGGGCCATCGGGCGCATGCACGAGCGCAGTCTTCGCCAGCCGGGCGACCACGCAGCCAGGCAAGCGCAACGCGAGGCACGCAAGAGCGAGAGGCTCGCAGCAAGGCTCGCTCGACAGGAGCGACACAAGCACAAGAAGCATGCCACCGATGCCAACGACAACACCAACATCGACTGCAACACCAACTGCAACGGCAGCGATCAGAGCCAGAGGAAGACGAAGCCAGCTCCAGAGCCAGCAACCATCGCCAACAGCCTCATGAACTCCACCAGCTGTCAGCGCCACGATGAGGGTACCGCGTCTATCGCGGTCGGTCACATCGAGGAGAGGACCGTCAAGGGGAATGTGTATTGGGGCTGGTAGGCAACTACCGAAAAATCGTGTTCTTCTTCTTTTTGGCCAATCGTATTTTTTGATATTAAATGAACCAATGATTATTTACCGGAACGTTTCTCCGGAAGATTTCAGGGCACCCACAATATTTTGCAGCTAAACACAAAAAGGCACATTGTGCGCAAACGCAGAACGTTCACTTTCACTCCCCC
>CDFA01017985.1:0-16593 GCA_000826305.1 Acanthamoeba healyi
ATCAAAATATTGTTATCAGAGGTCGAGTTCAGCAGCAGGGACAGGGAGGAGGGACTCCTCGCCGGTAGTCTTGAAGCTGCCGTACTGCTCGTTCCACTCCTGCAGCGACACCAGGTCCTTCTGCGACACGCTCGGCCGCACGTGATCGAACGCCGACACAAAGTCCTTTGCGAGGTGTCGGTGGGCCGCGGTGCGTGTGTGCGCGTGAGTGCATGTGTGAGAGTGTGCGTGTGCGTGGTGGCGTTTGAGGTAACGTACATCAAAGCCGATGGGCCGGATCTGGTCCTCGGACAGGTTCATGAGGAGCTCGGGCTCGAGATTGCGGATGGGCCCCATGGCGGCCTCGGCGCAGAGGGCCTTAATGTCGGAGCCCGAGTAGCCCTGGGCGCGCGTCACGACGGTGTCGACCTGTTCGTCGGTGAGGCCCGTCTGCAGCGACTGCATGTAGTGGATGATCATCGACTTGCGGGCCAGCGTGTCGGGCAGCGGGATATAGAGTCGCTTGACGAGCCGACGTCGCGCGGCTTCGTCGATCTCGGCCGGCCGGTTGGTGGCGCCCACAACCAGCAGCTTGTCCTCGCCTGAGCAGGCGGCGCCGTCGAGCTGGATGAGGAACTCGGTCTTGAGTCGCCGTGTGGCCTCCTGGTCGTTCTCGCTTCGCTGCGTGAGGATGGAGTCGATCTCGTCGATGAATATCACGGCCGGCTGCAGGCACCGCGCCACCGCGAACAGCGCGCGCACTGTTTTCTCGCCCTGTGTGCATGCGTGTGGTGATGGTGTGAGTTCACAGCTCCGTTGCATTGCACCCGTCGTGCATCGTTAGCTGCTGCGTACGCACCTCTCCGATCCACTTGCTGGTGAGGGAACTGGCCGAGATGGCAAAGAACCGGGCGCCGGACTGGCTGGCAATGGCCTTGCCGATCATTGTTTTGCCCGTGCCCGGCGGGCCAAAGAGCAGGATGCCCTTGGGCGGCGTTCGGATGCCTCTGAAGAAGTCGGGACGCAGGAGCGGCAGCACCACGGCCTCCTTGACGCACTTCTTGGCAAATGCGAGCCCAGCTGCACACAGAGCACGGCCACACAGGGTCAGCATCTGTCACTCTTCACCACAACGCACTCATGGCAGAGTGTGTGTACCGATGTCGTCCCACCCGACAGCAGGGCTGTGGTCGAGGATCTCACTGCAAATGCGCTCCACCATGATCGGGTCGATGAACTTGAGCTTTTCGTTGGCCAACAGTTCCTCAAGGAGCGGATTGTTCTCGGTGTTGGGCTTCCGTTCCTCGTCATCGTCGTCGCCGCCCCGCCGTGGCTTCTTCGCCTGGTTACTGCAGAGAGAAAGAGAGAGAGAGAGAATCGTTTGAGAAGACCGCACGCAGACTGGGCTGAGTGTGATGGGCATCAATGGCGTACCGTCCGTCGTCTTTGTCGTCCTTACCCTTGAACGGCGGGTTGAATCCGCGCTTGCCGCGCAGACCCGAGGGACGCGCGCTAGGCTGTGCGTTGCTGCTGCCGCCGTTGGACGACGAACTGCCGCCCCGCCCGCCGAGCCCCTTTTTCTTTTCATCCTTGTCCTGCATCCAGCGCATGCACGTGCGTACGTGCGTCAGGCGCCTCGCCATCACCGTCGCGCAGACGACAACAACGACCACACGCGGCGGCTATGCGAGCGTGGTACCAGCAGTTGGCGGGCGTTGATAAAGTCCTCCTTCTTGGGCTTGCTATCCTCTTCGTCCATGTCGATCAGGTGATCGTCGTCGGGCGAGTTGTTGGAGTCAGCCTGTCGGTTGCTGTACCGGTTACGCCCGTAGTTGATTCGCCTCGCACCGCCCGCTGCAGATGGCCCGCTTGGCTGCGGCCTCCCCTCCTGCGCTCACAAAGGCAACACAACACGCAACATACGAGTGAGAGAGAACGCACGCGCTGTGAGACGCCTTGGTCGGGGCAAGCAAGACAGTGGAGTGCAATGGGCGCGGCGGGAACGATACCGCACGATCGCTGGAGCGGGCCAGCGACGGCGCACTGCCACCGCTGTTGTTGGTGTGGTTGCTTGCAGACGAGGAGGTGGAGGAAGTGGAGGAACCAGCTCTGCCGCGGAGCGATGACGCGGCAGGCGTGGCGTGAGGATGCAAGGAGGAGGAGGAAGACGTCGACGCGGTCGACGTGGACGTGGAGGTTGAAGTGGTGGCGGAGGAGGGAGGAGCGGCGAGGACGGCGTGCAGCCATGGCGTGCGGACAGAGGCGAGCAGGGTGTCGAGCGAGAGCGTACCGGAGGGCGGGCAGTGGAAGAGGGGGCGCTCCGCCCCGGGCAGGGTGCCCTCGCGTCGCTCGACGTCAAACGCCGAGCAGGAGAAGAGCTTCGTCCGGCGGTCCTCCTCGTCTCGCGGCCTCGCCCCGTGTGCGTGCGAGCTGCAGCCGGACGACGAGGCGGCCTCCAGCATCTTCCCGCGCACCTCGCGCTTGAGCCGTCGTGCCGCCTCTGCCGCCGCGGTCACGGTCGCCGCGCCTTCGTCCGCCCCCGACGCGCGATTCGACTCCAATTCGAGCAGGCCGAGGAGCCTGATGCACGCCTTGGTCGCCTCGGACGAATGCGCATCGCTGCTGTCTGCGATGTCCTTGGTGCCCGCCCCCGCTACGCCGGCAGCCCTGGGGGCGTGATTCGATGTTCGCTGGTCGGCGTTCGATTCGCCAAAGGCCAGGGACGCCAGGCGCTGGTACGTGTGTAGCGCCTCGCGATCTTGCACGTTCATACCTGCTCTCCCCCACAACAAGGCTCTTCTCTATCTGTCCTTCTAATGTCTTCTGCGATGTTGTTTGCCGGCTTGGCGCCAAAGGGTTCGAATTATTTTTGGATTTGTTTTTTTATTTCCAGGAAGAAATTCACATTTCAACGGTTTAGATGAATGATGGCGAGACAAGAAGATGGCCAACACTTGAATGCTAGCATGTGTTGCCTTGGCGAGGCAAAAGAAGGTCATCCTCGACTTACGCTGGTGACCTTGCCGCTGGCATCGACAAAGACACGGGCGCGATCGGTGCGGAAGTCCATGGTGACCATGCTGCCCTCGGGCACCACGACCACGTTCGTCAGGTCGGGAGAGGCCGTCTTGATGGCGCTCACCGCCTCGGCTCCGGTCTTGCCCACCAAATGCGAGAAGTCTGCAGCATTCACACGACCCAACAAATCAGACGCGGCAGCAGACAGATCATCTGCCTGCTCTGGCACACGGCGAACACCACTAGGAGGAGGGAAACGATTACCAGACATATTTTGTTGTTGTGTTGCGAAGGCAGCTGCTGTGTGTGGGGTGGGTTGTGTGAAAGATGCAAACGCTCTGCTTCTTCTCCTCTCTTGTCGTGGTCTCACAACGTATCGGGTTCTGCGACACCACCGCGTATTTCGCTTTCTCTTCGCCCGTTTCGCGACCGCACGATGATTTCGGCCCGCGAAGATCAAAAGATGGCAGTAGCGAACTGAGGCTGCGAGGAAGAGGACAACGACCAGGTGTTGTAAACGTTTTTCTATTTACTAATGTACCACGTGAGGGGGAAAGCGCCAAGCCAAAGGAGCGGTCCTCGCGCTCAGATGCAGCGACTTCAGCTTCTCTTACTTGGCGTACTTCTTCGTCCACTCCTTGGCGGTCTTGTTGAACGCAGTCCTGTTCTCCTTGAACTGCTGGGCAATCTCAGGCTCAAGTGGGTTGTCTGCGCAGATTCGAGTAGCGGCGTAAGCGTACGTTTACAACGACTACCGACATGCGAGAAGAAGAGAGGGAAGAGAGTGATTACCTGGGTTGGGCTCAACAAGAACCTGCCTGATGGTCATCAGCACCTCTGGGATCTTGAGCTGCGGGCTCCAACCGTCGTTGAGCACCTCATTACACAGCTGACCATCGCTCTTGACGTTGGGATGGTAGATTTTCGTCAAAAACTTGACCTGTACGGCAAACAAGCGACGGTTGTCAGTAAATCGATTACACACCGCTCCCCCCCCCCAATCAATTTTGCAATTGTTCGAACCTTTGGTGCCTTGAAGGGGTACTCGGGAGGCATCTCGAGCTCCAGCGAGAAGCTGCCCTTCTCGTAGGGCGTCTTCTCCTGTGGTAAGGAGGGAAAGAAATAGAAATGGCGAGTGAGCTAAGCACCCCCTCGCAGCGCATCAAGACAACTGAAGGGTAGAGCAGCAACAGCAGCAGCAAATAAGCGGCAAGTAGCGTGGAAAACGTACGGGACCCTCAATGATGGCCTTCCATTTGTACAAATTGTCGCCAACAGGACCAGCAGATGCCCAGGGAAGTGGGCCCTTCTCCATCTCCTTCAGCTCCTTGGCCAGTCTCTTCGCCGACGCTCCAGCCATTGTAGTGTGCGAGGCCTCTTCTTGTTCTTGCTTATGGGGAAGTGGTGGTTGTTGAGGATGCCGAGTAGTCGAGGCGATCTTGCTGTGCGCTGAAACGAAAACTGCTGGGCCAATCTTTTTTTTCTGCGGTAAGGTCGAATTTTGGCTGAATTCGTTTCACCAAGCTCAGAAAATTTACGAAAACGATTCGAATTCATTCCGGAACGATTTCGTTACAAAAGATGGAACAGAGAGGAGGAATAGGCCGCAGCTGTATTGTGTGGGCGTTCAAGAAGAGCGTTTGTGTACAAGTTGGCCTGCTCTAGTAGGTCTTCTCCATCATGACCGCCCCCTCCGCTGTACGGCCTCGACCTCCTCGCGACTGTACAGTCTCACACCGGTGCCACCGGAACCGAGTGGAGCCCTCGCTTGGACGTCTGCTTCCTGCTGCTGCTGCGCCCCATGCGTCGGAGTAAGCCCTTCTTCTCCTCCCTTCGCTCTGAACTCGAGCGATAATACTGGGCCGTGTCTCGTCGACTGCTGCACATACCGAGTCGTCGCCCCTCCTTCCACGTCGTCATGAGCCCCCGCTCGTTCTTCCCCGCCTTGCGAACGTGAACGAAGAAGGCCGGCTGCTTGGTTCCTCCGGTCCTGTCGATCTCGACTCCTCCTCTCCTCCGCTTCGACGTTCCCCTCTGCTTCGACCAGCTCATCTTGTTCCCCATCTTCCTCTTTGTTGCTTTTCGCTTGTGTGGTCGCTGCCCGCTCGAGTCGATTCGAGTCGAGTCGAGTTGTAGGTTGTTGTTGTAGGTTTAGGTCGTAGGTTGTAGGCGCTTTGATCGTTGGAGAGGGCGCTGTGCTGTTTTGTGGGCCTTCCCACCTTCACTTCCAGCTGGCATGCTCCAGTCCTTGACACCAGACACCAGACACCCTTCGCTTCAACTCTCCTCTCGCTTGACCGTGACACCTCTCTTGAACTTGACACCCGAAGTCAAAAAGCCGCTCGTGAGCTTCTACGAAATGTTCGCTGATACACGACCAAGGGACGATTACGCTATTAGGCCTTCTCGTCCTTTTATCGAGACAATTCAAAATTTGTCGCTATTTCAGATATGACGCTACGATTTAATTGGTACTATTTCAGATACGACCGGAATGCCGAGAAATCACAAGAAATCTTTAAAACAAAAATTTCTTTTTTCGTACTCAGCCGAACTCATCCTGAGTTGGTCGAGACAGAGACGAGAGCATGCAAGCGAGCAGGGAAGGAGGAGGCGGGCTGGTGATGCAAAAGCACACCGAAATCACGCTCAACCGTATCCTCGCCTTCAAGGCGCGTTTCCTGCAGCCGCGGCTGTACCCCAAGGCCGAGGCCGCCACCCTCAAGCCGACCGTGCTCCAGGTGCACGAACCCGAGGGCACGTCGCGCCCCTCCTACGCGCAGGTCGCCGCCCTCCCCGCCGACGCCTTCCACGACGCCAAGCTCGGCGGTACGGCCCCCCTCACCAACCCTCGTCCTGGGCGTGTGAGCGCTGACGCGGCTGGCCCCCCTCCCCCTGGGCAGACTCGTTCGGTCCCATCTGGGCGACCAAGTGGTTCCGTGTCGTGTTCGCTATCCCTGCCGAGTGGAAGGACCACGAGGTACGATCCGCTGGCGCGTTGTGCATGTGTGTGGTGCGTGCGTGTGCGACGGTAGCTCACACTCGCATGCAGGTCCATTTCCTGTGGGACTCGAGCTCCGAGGCGCTGCTCTACATCGACGGCGAGCCGCTGCAGGCGTTCAACGCTGCCGAGGGCGCCGACAAGAAAGCCGAGTTCGTCCTCAGGAAGAAGGGACAGGTCAAGGTCTGTTCCCCTCTCTCAGCTCTCTAGCCTCATCGCGCTGATTGTCTCACGCTGTACCGACAATGGCGATTGGCAGGACGGAGGAGAAGAGGTGACGCTCCACCTGGAGATGGCGTGCAATGAGATGTTTGGCGTGGGGTCCGGCTGGACGTGCGGCCCCGACCCACCCGATGAGTCCAAGACGTTCGCGCTCAAGACCTGCAAGATCGCCCCGTTCGACGTCCGCGCGTGGGACCTCCTCTGGGTACCCCGCAGCCCGCGCCATATGTCTGTCTCACGTTCCACGCAATGCACTGGAGCTGGCCGTGGCCGTGGTGCACACCGGCTGAGAGCTCATGGACACTCCACACTCCTCACGCAGGATCTCGAGGTCATCTCGGACATGGCCAAACACGTGGGCGTCGATACCGTTCGCGGCGCGCAGGCCCTCTACGTGGCCAATCTGATGGTAACTTGGCTCGACACTGCATCTGGCATGTCTGCGTTGCGTCGCATCGTGCGCGAGTCGTGTGACTCACGTTCATATCCCTCCGCCCTCCAGGTAAACGTCGCCACTGAGGACCCTGATACGTGGGCGGCCGCCCGTGAGGTCGGTCGCGAGTTCCTCGCCCAGGCCAACGGCGACTCGGCCTTTGACCTCTACGCCATCGGCCACTGCCACATCGACACGGGTGAGCTCACTCCCTCACGCTCACGACTCATCTTGTGTTAGTGTGATTTGCGCACACATGGCAGTGTCTACACGTCTAGTGCCTCATCCTGACTCCCTTCTTGTACGTGTCCGTCATAACCAGCTTGGCTCTGGCCCTATGCCGAGACGCGCAGGAAGACCGCGAGAAGGTTCCCCTCCTCCTCTCACTCCCGCTTCACGCGAGCCTCTTGATTGCTGACCCGGGTGCCCCTCTCCCCCATCCGCTCCGACAGCTGGGTGACCCAGATGCAGTTCATGGAAGACTACCCCGAGTACAAGTTTGTGGCGTCGCAGGCTCAACAGTACGAATGGCTCAAGCAGGTACCTGGGATGCGAACTCCCTCCTTGGTCGTGTGCGGCGGCATGAGAGGAAACTCACAGAGCCCTAACACGCATGGGGCGTGTGCAGGACTATCCCTCAGTGTACGAGCGCCTCAAGGCCAAGGTGGCCTCGGGCCAGTTCCTGCCCGTCGGCGGAACGTGGGTGGAGATGGTACGCGGCCCTCTCTTTCGCCTGCTCCTCGCTCCGTCTCACACAACGATCTGATGCGTCTCTCGTGACCAGGATTGCAACATCCCAAGCGGAGTACGTCAAACCCCCTCCCCATTGCTCCAGGCGATGGTCACCAGCGCGCGTGTACTGATGACCACTTGGGAACGCCTCGATCTCCACACAGGAATCGCTGGTTCGCCAGTTCCTCTTCGGCCAGCAGTACTTCAAGCGCGAGTTCGGCGCCTACTGCACCGAGTTCTGGCTGCCCGGTATCGCTCTCTGAACTGTCTATCTGCCTAGGCGTACTCTAGGGCCTTCTAACGCCTGCACGTACGTCGTGGCGCACACTGCCCGTCGGTGTGTGGCGTGCAGACACGTTTGGCTATGCCTCGCAGCTGCCTCAGATCATGACCCTCTCCGGCATCAAGTCGTTCCTCACGCAGAAGGTGCGCACCGCTTCTGCTTGCCCACTCTCTGAGGCCAATAGCGTGTGGCTCACAGTTGTATCTCTTCGTTCGTTCCTCCACAGTTGAGCTGGAACCAGATGAACAAGTTCCCCAACTCTTCCTTCTTGTGGGAGGGCGTCGATGGTATACACGTCTCCCTCTCTACCTGTCTTCGATGATGCTCATTCGTGCGGCGTGTGGTCACCCTGTGGGGAACAACCAACCAGGCACGCGCGTGATCACCCACTTCCCGGCCGCCGACACCTACTGCGCCCATGCCAAGGTGGAGGACGTCCTCAAGAGCGCCACCAACTTCAAGGTAACGCACACACAGCGCACATGCACACAATGCGACGACATCTCTCCCTAAACCCCTCGCACGTGCAGGACAAGGGCAGGACGAACGCGGGCATGCTGGTCTTTGGACACGGCGACGGCGGCGGCGGACCCGACCGCGGTATGCTGGAGCGGCTTCGCCGGCTGAAGAACGTGGACGGCATGCCGAAAGTGCAGATCAAGTCTCCCGTCGAGTTCTTCGAGCGCATCGCTGCCGACGCCCATCGCATGGTCGTCTGGGTTGGCGAGTTGGTACGTCTGAGCACGTGCCTGTCGTGCGTGCGTGGGGCTCTGCATTGACTCTCTGGCTGGGTTGGGCGTACAGTACTTTGAGCTGCACCGTGGCACATACACGACTCAGGTACGGCCAATGCAGTCGCTAGACGTTAGCTCGCGGCTTCGCCTTGCTCGCGAGAGTTCATTTCTCACACACGATTGCAGGCCAAGAACAAGCTGCACAATCGCAAGACCGAGTTCTTGTTGCACGACATCGAGTTCCTGGCATCCGTCGCTCAAGCCGTCCAAACTGCCGGGGGTCAAGGTACCTCTCCTCTGGTTTCCGTCGTGCCATGCGCTCGTCGCTCCTTCTTCATTCTCACCAGAGTTCGTTCTTCAATGCAGGCTACGCCTACCCTACGCAGAAGCTCGCTGAGCTGTGGAAGCTCGTGTTGCTCAACCAGTTCCACGACGTCATTCCCGTACGCCTCATGCTACCTTCCTCAACATGATGTGCCGCGACTCTGACACGCACATGATGTACATGCCATGGCGATGACAGGGATCGAGCATCAAGGCCGTGTACGAGGACTCGGATGAACACTATGCCCACGTTTACGCCGAGGGCGCAAAGCTGTTGGCCGCTGGGCTCGCTCATCTGTTCGGTCCTCCGCTCGCCGGCGATCAAGGGTGCGTACTGGCGCTGTACAGATCACATTTAGAGGGCATGCAGCGTTACTCTCTGCACGCAGCTGATCGATCCGCGACGGCATGCGCCCTGTGATTCAACTTGCGTGGCGTCTCTGCAGAGCTACAAGCAAGGGCGCGCTGGTTGCAGTCAACACCACGAGCTACTGCCGGAAGGAGGTCGTGGAGGTCGACGCCAAGCTCCTGCCCGGAGCCGCGGACGTCGCCGCCGTGCAGCTGGCGGGCGACAAGGCGCTCGTCCCCGTCACGCTGTCACCTTACGGCTTTGCCGTTACCAACCGTACGCACGCACGTTCGCATCCTTCATCCAGCCAAGCGATGATATCTCACCTGATGTTGTGTGGTGGCGGGGCCGCAGTGGCCGATCTGAGCGCTGAGAAGGCCTCCACCAAGGAGGAGCTGTCGGTGTGCGTGGGCCAGCGCGATGGCCTCACCGTGCTGGAGAACTCGTTCGTGCGCGCCGTGTTTGAGCTGTCTGGTGCGCTCGTCTCCCTCATCTACAAGCCGCTCGAGCGCGAGGTACGCCTTCCCTCCACCATCATCCTTGTCTCAGCCTTCAATCTTTCTTCCTCGTCTTCCTTCGCTTGTTGTTGCTGCTGCTGTGTGCGCACGCTGGCCTGACTGTCGATGCGCGCGATCAAGGTGGTGCCCGAAGGCCGCGTGGGCAACAAGCTGGTCATGTTTGACGACAACCCGCAGTACTGGGACGCCTGGGACGTCGACGTGTACGTCGTCCCCCATTCCTCATCTTCCAACTAGCCCAGAGTCGTCTTACATGCGTATGTGCGGCGTGTGCGCACGCGTTCAGGTACCACTTGGAGAAGCGCTTCGAGGTGGGACCGGCCGAATCGATCACGGTGGCGGAGGAGGGACCGCTCCGGGCGGCCGTCGACGTCACCTACAAGCTGAGCGCCACCAGCACGCTCAAGCAGCGCATCGTGCTCACCGCCTTCTCTCCTCGTCTCGACTTCCAGACCCACGTACGTACATACATCGCTCGCTTCTCTTCGTGTCGTGTGTGCGTGTCGTGGTGCTGACCGAGCGGTACGGCAGGTGGACTGGCACGAGAAGCACAAGTTCCTCAAGGTGGAGTTCCCGGTCGACGTGCGCAGCTCGCACGCCACCTACGACACGGCGTTCGCCCACATCCAGCGGCCCACCCACTTCAACACGACCCAGGAGCTCGCCAAGGTTCTCCTCTTCTCCCTCTTCATCGTCGCTTTTGCCTGCATCTGACACTCGAGCCGGCCACGCGCGCAGTTCGAGGTGTGCGGCCACAAGTGGGCGGACCTGTCCGAGTCGGGCTTTGGCGTGGCCGCCCTCAACGACTGCAAGTACGGCTACGCCACGCACGCCAACGTCATCCGCCTCTCGCTCCTCCGCTCGCCCACGTCGCCCGGTATCCCCACCTGTGCCAGCTCGCTCGCTCGCACCCGCACCCGTTGGCTGACACACGACACACGCACAGACCCCACGGCGGACATCGGCGAGCAGGACTTCACGTACGCGGTCCTGCCGCACGCCGACTCGTTCCAAACGGGCGGCGTCATTGAGGAGGCCTTCAAGCTCAACGTACGTCCCCTCTCCATCATCCTGCCTCTCCGCGCTGACTGACGGTCGGCGTGCCCGCTCTATGTGTGCCGTCCAGTCCCCGCTGCTCACGCACGTCAGCGCGGACGCGGCGGCCGTGGCACCGTCCTTGGCGTCGGCCGCCCATGGGCGCTGCCTCTTCTCGGTGAACCACCCGTCGGTGGTGCTGGAGACGGTCAAGAAGGCCGAGGAGGACGGGGACACGTCGGCGTCGCTGGTCCTGCGCGCCGTGGAGTCGTGGGGCGGCCGCAGGAAGGTCCGCATCCACTCGCACCTCCTGCGCCCGGTGCGCGTCACCCGCGTCAACCTGCTCGAGGAGCCCGAGGCGGCCCACGATGACGAGACGCTCGAGTGCAAGGACGGCGTCATCGAGGTCGTCTTCAAGCCCTTCCAGATCGTCACCCTCAAGCTCGATCTCCACTGAGCGAGAGAGAGAGAGAGAGGCCATTCCTGCCTCCCCACACCAGCCCTCGCTCGCGCACGCTTGTAGTGAGATTGCGTGTGGTGTAACTGGCCCAAGCGGCGATCATGACATGTTAGCAGCTGCAAACAAGCTGTGGATACACACGCGCGGGCGCAGGCGCTGGCGTAGGCGCATGGCTCACTCGTCGGATCCGGTAGGAGCTGCAGCGGAGGGCTCGACGTCCATTTCACTTCCTCGGCGAACGTCGTCGCCGTCGCCCTTCACCTCGCCCTGCTCCGTCTCGTCTTGACCACCTTCCGGCTCGGCAGCTTCCGCCGACTCCGCTGGTGGCGGCGTGGTCGCCTTGGCCTCTCCCGCCGCTGGTGGCGCTGTGTCCTGCGCCTCTGGCCGCTCCGCGCTCTCTTCTCGCGCGTCCGTCATTTCGGCTTCTGCCTCGGCCTCGTCGTCATCGCGCCGGCGCTCAGGCTGCTCCTGGCCAAAGTCGTGCGGCGGGTAGTGGTCCTCGCTGTCGGCGTAGTCGCCGGACGGCCGGATGTCACGTTTGATGCCCATGTACTCAAACAGGAACGGCGCGTTCTGCTCGTGCACCCTATCTGCGACACGATCCAGCAGCTGTACATGCATTGCCCCATCAGCGCCCCGATCCAGCACGTTTGCGAGTGCGTGCGTGTGCAAGAGGGCATGTGTACCACTTCGTAGACAGGCCTGACCTTGTCTCGGTCCCGCACGTCGGAGGTCGATTGCTGGAGGTAGTTGATGAATTCCTGCAGGGACGGGCCACATACGTGCGCACGCGACGCAGAGTCAGTCAGCAAACATAGTTCGTCGAGCTGTGCGTGGTCTGTGAGTGCGAGCGCGGTGGTCGGTGGCGGTGCGTACATGTGACGAGAAGCGCGTGTGGCGCGCGAGGAGGTATCGGAGGAACTGTTTGTGGGTGGTGGCCGATGCGTGGATGTGGTGAACCAGGAAGTCGTCGATCACCAGTGTATGCATCGCCTTGTCCTGCATTCACCACCAGAAGTCGTCATCAGAAAAACTTCTTTCTCGTCGCGTGCGTGCGTCGTTGGATGAGAGCGGATGGAGGGCACATACGTTGGTGGAGAGAAGTTGTGTGACGAGGGACTGCACAAAGCACGGTTCATCGGCGAGAATGGCTCGGTCGAGCTTGCTCAGCACTTGCCTCACCGAATCCGTGTCCTTGGCTTGCACTCGAGTCAGCACGTAGTACAGCGCCACCTGTCGTCACCGCCCGCCCGCCACGTCAAGTCACGTGGTGAGTGACGGCGCACACACACGGCGCACAGCTATACTCGCGTCTTCTGCACCTTTCGGGCGAGCGCGTTGGATTTGAAGATGGTCTCGAAGTCGGGGTCAAGTTCGGAAGCGGGTTCGTCCTCCTCTGCGACCATGTCCTCGAGCATCTTTCGTGCCATGATGGGGAGGAAGGCGTGCAACACCTCCGTGTCCGCTTCGGGAATCTGCTCGGGCAATCCAACACCAACATCAGCAAACAGCAGCAGAAGGCGTCAGGCGCCATGTCGTCGTGTGCGTTCACTATCGTGTGTGTCGTGTGTATACCTCAAAGTTTTGATGTTCGATGATGTCACGCGCGAGGAGACCCAGCGAGAGGAGTTGGGCTATGTACTTGAGGTTGGCGCTCTCCGACGGGAGTTTCTCTGTGGTCGTCCATGCAGCACAGCACGGCGCGGGCGTGGATGGATATGAGATCGCCGCTCAATGGCACGTGCGTCGAGGCGCGTACCTTGGTCCACGATCTCGTTGAGTAGGTTGAATATGTTGGTGAGGAGCGTGTTGGTACAGTTGGGGTCGTTGATGATCATCGCCAGATCGCCCAACACGGGATCGCCTGAATAAGGAGGCACACACCACCAGAGTCAGCAATCCGTCAGCTAGTGAATGTATGGCGGAAGAAGAGCACCTGCGGGGATGGCATCAAAGTAGGTCTGCATCTCCTTGATGCGTCGCTCCTCGACGATGTGGTCACGCACGCAGGCGTCCATGCACCAGGCGAACTTGTGACACGGGTCTACGTCGTAGATCTGTTGGGTCCAGTGCGCATAGAGAAAGAACATCAACACTCATTGCACGTACGGCGGCGCTTCGTGCAAGCTCGTGTAGATGCTGTGCGTGCGCGCGATTGTGACAATGGCAACGTACGTCTGTGACGCCTTGGTCGTGGAGGGCCATCAGCAGTTCGGAGCGGAGGCTACAGAAGTGGAGGTCGCGATTGGTTACAAACAGCGTGCGGAAGAAGTGGAGCATCTGATAGCGCATCAACACGACAGGACAGAAGGTATGACAAAGGCCACAGCGTCAGCCAACATGAGACTCAAAACAGTGACGACGTGACACTGAGCGTACCTTGTTGTACAGGCCAACCGACTTGCCGACAATCTGCACGAGCTGCTGCAGGATGTAGTTTTGCTCTCGCCTGTGGCGCAGCAGCAGAGCACGACACAGACACCACATGCGGGCAACAGACGGAGAAAGGTCAGCCACATGTCTGTCGTGTGTGCACGTGAGGCCCTAAGCTAACCTTCTGCGAGGCTCGATCAAGTCCTCTGTGGAGATGAGCATTTCGTTGATGGGCGCATCCAGCTCCGTGTTAATGTACTGGTTGAGCAGCGGAAACACGCGTCCCTTGAACAGCTCCTCATCAATCTGGTGGTGGTGGTGGTCGTCGTCGTGGCAATCACGGTTAGGAGTGTCAGTGAATGAGAGAGGAGGCATCGAGCGATCAAGGGAGAGGAGAAAGAAGAAGAGCAAGAGCGCCCGCAGACTGACCTGCCAAATCTGGCGTTGCACTTGGATGGGGCAGATGGCGTAGATCTCGGGCTTGGCGCCGATCCTGCGGAGGTACGTGACCGGGATGTTGGGGTGTCGCTTGAGGATGGCCAGCGGGATATCACGCAGCTCCTCGAGACCTATGTGTCGTGTGCGCACGCGTAAGTGAAGTTGGGTGTGTGTCATAGAATGCACGTGTGAGCGCGTGGTGCCGCCGTCGTGCATCGCGTAGCCATGTGTGTGCTCGCGTACCGATGTAGGGGAATGTGGTCTCGAGCAGCTTCTCCAGGCCCTCGGTGGGCAGAGAGTCTATGCGGTCGGTGAGCTTGGCCCGCAGTTGGGACAACACGCTCAGGTACACCTCTGCGCGCGACACCTTGAGAAGCGCGAGTCTGTGAGTGTCTCGACAACACAATGCAACGACGACACCCAACGCATGCGCGCGCAAGAGAGAGAGAGAAGAGAGCGCGCGTGTGTGCATGTGCGTGCCCGCACCTTGTGTAGGTCGAGCAGATCCAACACGGGCAGCTCTGATCGTTTCCTGTCGCGCACGCACGAAATGATTTTTAAATTTAATAAAATAAAATAAAAATAAATAGACCAGCGAGTGTGGAGGTTGTGCGCACTCCTCGTGGGGCAACTGAAGGCCGTAGCTGTGCTGGATCTCCTCAAAGACCTTCTTGGGCGGTTTGGTGCTCAGCTCGTTGCGAATGTGATCGCCCCCCGCCTCGCCCACCAAAAATTGACGACGGCCGCCTGGCGGCGACGAAGAAGTAGCCGTTGTGCGGTCGTGGACTCGATCGGCGCTGCCGCCCATCAGCCCGCTCGACGTCGACGCGTCGCCATTCACCCGCGATTCCTGCGCCAGCTGGCCCTCCATCTTATCTCTACCGATTTGTGATTTTTGCAACCAACGCTCAAGCCTCAAATTGTGCACAATTTGCGGTTTTTTTTAATTTGGTATGCGAGGCATTTCAGCTTTGGCGGGAAAACGAGAGGGACAAAACCGCACGTCCAACTCCACCTGCACAAACGCCCCCAAAGATGGATGGTGTTGTAGGTGACAGAGCTTCAGGACCAACTTGCCAATAAGGAGGGCGAGATTAGAGCTTTGAAGCGAGAGAAGCTCCAGATTGAGACACGCTTGCTAGAGTGGCTGATGGAGAATGAGTCTGCCTCAAACAAAAACAAGAAGCAGGAGATTGAGTTTGAAGACCAGCTCGCCAAGCAGAAGAACAAGTTCGAAGGCCAGCTGGGCAAGCAGAAGATCAACTTCGAGGGCAGGATAGGAGAACTTGAGGGCTGCATCAAGGGCGCACAGGAGGCCCTTTCTGGAGGTAAACGTCATGCTCATTGAGGAGCTTCCACGCGATGTGAGTGGGTGTACAGGTTGTACAAATCTTGTGTTGCAAACGAACAAACAGCTTGGCAGGACTCTTTGTGTACCAGGTTGAGTGCAGGCCAACACTGCTGTGGCTCATGGTTGTGGCAATCCTGGGGGAGCAGCTTCGCCAAGCCACCATCAGCGCAGAGAGTCCATGCAATTGGTGCAAAGCCTTACAAAAAACTGCGGTCAGCATGTTCTGTGTGTGCGGTTGCCAGTTCAGATGGCCAACCAACCAGCGTTCATGGCATGGCGCACGCAGGAGGACTTCTTGGCCGTGGCGAGCCTCCTCTTGCTGACCCGCAAGCAGGGCATCCAGCAGCAGACGCAGCATGTGCTTGCTGCCGGCAGTGGCGGTGACACTGAGCCTGCAGAGACGCGACGAGCAGCGGCGGGGGAGGTGACGGGCGACCAGCTGTGGGGCCGGCTGCCGCTGGAGCTGGTGGTGTACCTGTTCGAGCGGTTCCTGCCACGCACTCCGCCCTCCTTCCACTGGCAGTCGCCCGTCACACCACACGCCTGGTACCTCCACCTGCCCGAGCCAGCGCCGCACGACCGCATCGCCACCACCAGCGATGACTACGCCCAGAGCAGCGGCTACGTGCGCCCCCCCCCCCAACCAACATTTAAATTATGATACTAAATTCAAATTATATTAAAATATTTAAATTCACTATGAGTTATTCGCAATTATTAATAAATCGAAAAATAATTAAATATTAAATAATTAAAAAATACATTGTGGTGGTGCGCAGCTGAACAGGGCGACGCGAGAGGCGCTGCGTCGAACGCGACCCAACTACGTGGAGGTGCTGGTGGAACAGGCGCGCGGCCGATCGCTCAGCTTCGGCATCGCCGAGCGGTCAGCCCAGCTCTCGAGCATTCCCATCGGGTACGTGAGTGCGTGTGTGTGTGTATGTGATGAGTGTATGTGTCGTGCGCAATGGAGGACTGACTCGCGCATGTGTGCGGCTAGTGGAGTGGGCGCCAAGTGGAAGAGCTGGGGCTGGATAAGCCGAGGGCTGCTCTACTTCAATCAGCCAGGCCGCCTCGTGCGTGGTCCTGAACTCTTGACTGGAGGTATGATGCGCCCCCGTAGGCCACCATCACTGCTCTCACATGCACGCGTAGTGCTGACCTCGTCCCGCCCACGCATAGAGTCGGCGTGGGGCTACAGGCAGGGCGACCGGGTAGGCATCTATGTTGATCTACAGCGCGGCGTACTCACCTTCTTCCTGAATGGACGCCAGATCGCTCCGGCGCATGAGGACCCCGATCTTGCATCAAACCTCGAGCCCCTCTATCCCACAGTGGTAGGC
>CDFA01017986.1:0-15621 GCA_000826305.1 Acanthamoeba healyi
ATGATCACTGCTTCTCGGGGTGCGAGAGGATGTACTCGGCAAAGACGCGCACGACGGCGAAGGACTCCTGGCCGGTCGGGATGATCTCGCTCGCGGGCAACACAAAGCCGTAACGACCTAAAGTGTGGTGGTGGTGATAGTGAGCGATCGAGACTTGTGATCGAGACAGGATGAGAGGTCGGTACCAGTGTCCCTGAGCTCCACGGTGTAGGAGTAAGTGGCGTTGAGCGCGCCGTAAGTGTAGTCGTTGGAACCGCCAGAGGCGACGTAAAGCGTGGGAGCGGTGGGTCCGTAGGTGTAGACCTTACCGTGCACGCTCTTGATCGCCTCAACCGCCACTGTGTGAACGAGACCGGTTATTAGTACCAACAGCAGCGAGAGTGACACCACGGTGCACACGTACGCTTGGAAAGCTCGTTCTGGTTGTTGATGTCCTTGGGCATCACGGTCGTGCTCCATCCCCACGGCTGTTGCAACAATGGTGGTCGTTAGAAGCCTCACCGAACACGCACATCGACGTGGTTGGCAGTCGTAGATGGCGTACGCCGAGGATGATCTGCGAGTAAGAGTGCCAGTCAATGTAACCACGGAGGTTGGGCTGCGCTGCGAGGTAGGTCGCCAGCGCCGAGTTCTCGGGCTCTGAGAACGCATTGGGTCCTGGTGACGACAATCAAGAATTGATGAGCCAAGAGCTGACCAACGTCGTGCCACTGCCTGAAGATAACGGAGAAGGGTACCGCGGTAGGTATCGGAGCAGGTGTCAGTGCTGGCGCCGCCCTCGCCCCAGTGGAAGCCCCAGTTTCTGTTGGTGTCTACGCCGTAGCAGCCGAACCAGCTGTTCTTGTTCACACGGCTGCGAGTGGAGAAGGAGCAGCAGTGAGTCACAGGTACCTCCTGGATTCCATCATGAGCAAGAACTGCTGCGTTAGCGTACGTACCGGTTCTTCCTCCACATACGATCGGTGCTCCAGCTGTAGGAGTAGCCATCGGCGTTGATGACGGGGAAGATGCTCCACTCGATCTCCTCAAGGAACTTGGTCACTTGCGCGTCCTGACCACACACACCGAAGCGTAAGTGAGAAGAATAAGAGACGATGATGGAGCAAGGCTCGTCATCCTCGCGAGTGAGAGCGCACCTTGCCGTAGAGGGACACGAGCTGTTGGGCAATGTAGGCGTTGGTGATCGGACCGATCCACTCGCGCGCATGCTGGCCGCCGTTGAACACGATCGACACCTTGCTGCTGTCATTGCTGGGCGCTGTGATAACGATGCCGTTGATCGCACGTCCCTCAATCGTCTTTCCGATCGTCTAGTTGAAGAAAAAGAAGAGTGAGAAAAGAGAACAAGAAGCAAGGAGGAGACCTTACCTTCTTGGTGGCGAGGTGCGGGTAAGCGCTGGCCAGTTGGTCAAGGTAGCCGTTGTACTCGTCGTAGGTACGGAACGTGTCAAAGAACGCAGCGTTCTCCTTGGCGCGCACGGCCTGGACCACGCCCAAACAACTACCATTTTAACTCCGACCCACGAACAAGAAGGCGAAGAAGAACACGTACGGCGATGGAAGCGCGTTCGGCGAGGAGGTCGGCCTGGAGGTCCTCGATCATGACGTGGAAGGGAAGACCAAGGTCGGACACTCGGGCCTGGAACGACTTGTCGAGACGCACGTCGACCCACTCGGGATGAACGCCCCACATGTCGAGGCGGTTGGCATCAATCCACGCCATCAACTTGGTTCGCTCGGCGTGGGCGGTCGAAGGGACGCCGAAGCGGAGGACCTGGTGCCCTTCGTACGACACGACCGAGCGGTCACCATCGTCTTCAACAAAGATGGCGCTGCTGCAGGCAACGCAGAAGACGGCCGTCACAAAGACGACCACACCAAGGCTGAGCTTCATCTTCTCTCACTCTGGTATTGCGCAGCTGAGGAAAGAGAAGATGAAAGTTTCCACCGCACAATTAATTGAATCTTGTCGACGCCGTTTGTACGAAAAGAATTATATTTTTCTTTTGATTTATTTTCTAATAAACGACTTTCTCTGCAATTACTGCATTTTCCATATGGAGGCAGCTACTGATCTCGGGGATGGCAGCTGCTGCGCAAAGATGTCGTGGCCGCTGATGCTATCTAACGTTGCGAATGACGTAACAGGTGACGTAAGGGGTCGGTGCGCTGACGCACAACCGCCTGAGGTATTGTCGTTGTTCGACGTACGTTGGCCAATGATGTGCCTCCAATATTTGTTGTCATTGTCCTACTGGCTGCTGCTCGTAGTAGTGACCTACGCACGGCTAGCTGAGCACGTCACAGGTGTGCACTTGGCTACGTCACTGCCCACGAATGATCACGGCAGAAATCCTCACCGTCGCGTGTGCTGGCCGTTGATTGGTTGTGTCATATCTTCGGTGATCACTCTGGCCGCGGTCATGAAGCAGGTTCA
The DNA here is from genome assembly GCA_000826305.1 of Acanthamoeba healyi. Lineage (NCBI taxonomy): Eukaryota > Discosea > Longamoebia > Acanthamoebidae > Acanthamoeba > Acanthamoeba healyi. The sequence continues at coordinate 2,438 of CDFA01017986.1, forward strand.
GGTCATTCGACAACAGAACTACATCAACACCCAGTCGTACGGCCATGCAGACAAGCTACGAAGGTACGTCGCTCCTACTTGGAAGATCTTGATTGCATTCCACTCACGCACGTTGATGCGCAGTGGTACGAAGCTGGGACGCGGTGCAGGTAGAGCGATGGCTTGGGGAGCTGGGATTCGAGCAGGACGTGCTCGACGGCCTGCGCTCGTTGGGCGTCGACGGCCAACGCCTCCTACGACTGGACGACAACCTTCTCTACTCGCTCGGCGTCGAGCGGCTGGGCGACCGCAAGCGCCTTCTTCGACGAATCCATCGCATCAACAACACATGCTTCTTCCTTGATCTGGGTGCGCACCACCATCACCAACCAACAAAACGACGCGCTTCGTTCTCATTAAATTTTTAGCTCCTATTGACTCGCTCCCCTTCACAGACCCGCGCACCTGGACGCCAGAGGACGTGGCGACGTGGCTCAAGATGTGCGGCCTGGCCGAGTACAGCGTCCTGTTCCAGCTGAGCGGCATCACCGGACGCCAGCTTCTGGTGCTCGACGAGGAGGCGCTGCGAGACGTGGGCGTCGCCAAGTGGGGCCACCGCAAGCAGATCCTCCGACGCGCCGGCGAGGCGCGGCAATCCTCGCGCCGCCGCCTGCGCGGTCGGCCGGTGGTTGCGCAGTGGTCCGAGCGCGACGTGTGCGATTGGCTCAAGCTCATCCAGCTGAGGGACTACCGCCAGCTGTTCGTAGACCACCACATCGACGGCAGGCGACTGGCGGGGCTCACCGACGCGCTCCTCCTCGAGCTGGGCGTCACCGCACTCGGCCACCGCAAGCGCATCCTCAAGGAGGTGCGAGCCGCCAACGCTGCGAGCGGCAGCACCAGCACCAGCAGAGCCAAGTCGAGCCGCAAGAAGTCGACGGAACAGCAAGCGAGCGATCTCACACAAGCCCTCGTTAAAGAAATGAGCTCGCGAGAGAATCAGAGCTGAAGCGATGTAAGATGAAGAAGAAGATGTAAATAATTAGAACAAACACATAAGGTAAGCGAGAGGAAGAGAAGGGAAGTCGTCTAGATGGTCTCGGCCTTGCCCTCCTGCTCCTGCTTGCCGGCGAAGCGGCGGGCAAACTCCTTGAGCTCCTGCTCCTTGATCTGGCGGAAGATGGGCACGGCGTCGCTGATGACGTGGCCGGCGGGCACCTCGAACGTCCAGCTGTCGGGGATCTGGGAGTGGTCGAGCTGCATCTGGCGCAGCACCTTCTCGGAGAAGTGCGGAATGAACGGCTCGAGGAGGGCCGTGAGCAGCTTCACGAGGTTGAGGCTCACGTGAAGCACGGTGGCGCAGCGCTCCGGGTCGGTCTTGATGAGGACCCAGGGCTCCTGCTTCTGGAGATAGTTGTTGCCGAGTCTCGAAACGTGCATGGCCGCCTGCAGGGACGCCTTCATTTTGGCTAGGTCGAGATCCTTGACGTAGAGCTCGATCTGCTCGTTGACCTCCTTGATGAGAGTCTCATCGTCCTCCGTGAGCTTACCGAGGGCGGGCACGGTCGACGCAAAGCGGTCCTTGGTGAACTTGAGGCAGCGGTTGACAAAGTTGCCCAGGTTGGCCAGCAGCTCGTTGTTGTTCTTGGCTCCAAAGTCCTCCCAGCTGAAGTCGCTGTCCGACGCCTCGGGTCGGTTTGCCAGCAGGTAGTAGCGCCACACCTCGGCGGGGATTCCGGTGTTCTTGGCTGAGTCACCAAACACGCCAGTACCTCTGTGGACGAGAAGGCGAGTCAGATCAACACGAGGCACGCTCAAAGAGATCAGTAAGGGAGATGAGGGTGGCGGTACCTGCTCTTGGAGAACTGAGTGGATTCGTAGTTGAGGTACTCGGTGGTGCTGATGGAGTGGAGAAGAGTCCAGTTGTCACCGGTGGCCATCAGGGAGGCCGGGAAGATGACGCAGTGGAAGGGGACGTTGTCCTTGCCCATGAACTGGTGGAGCTCCACGTTCTTGGGGTTCTTCCACCACTGTGGGTTGAACGGAGCGCACAGTATTCATGAGTTACCGTCGGACATAGGAGGCAGATAAGGGAGGAGTAAAGGTTACCTTTTCCCACTCATCGGTGTAGTTGGCGGTGATGGAGATGTAGCCGATGGGCGCATCGAACCACACGTAAAAGACCTTCTCCTTGTACTTTTCAAGGGGCACCGGCGTTCCCCACTTGAGATCGCGGGTGATGCAGCGCGGCTGGAGACCCTCCTTGAGCCACTTGTCCTTGGTCGTGGAGATGGAGTTCTGAGACCAATTTCCCTTGCTGATCGATTCGTCGACCCACTCGTTGAGACGGCCCTCAAGACGCGGGAGATCGAGGAACAAGTGCTCGGATAGGCGAGGCTGAGCATCACGCAAATGTTAGATGAGAGGGAGAGGGTGGGGGAGCGGAAAACAGGAGCTCGCTTACCTCAGGGGTCGAGCCACAGGTCTTGCAGCGTGGGTTGATCAGCTCGATCGGGTTGAGAAGGAAGCCGCAGTGATCGCACTGATCGCCCCGGGCGTCGACGTAGCCGCATCCCTCCTTGGGGCAGGTACCCTCGACGAAGCGATCTGCGAGGAACTTGGTGCACTTGTGGCAGTAGAGCTGCTCCAGTGTTTGAGTGATCAGATAGTCGTTCTTCTGAATGTCGAGGAAGATCTGCTGTGCGATCCTAGTAGAGCCACAACATGTCAATACAACGTTGAAAGCAACACTCCACACGACAAGCTTGGACATGAATGCTGCAATGGGGATGAGGTACGTGGTCTGCTGCTCGGTGGTGGTGCGACCAAACTTGTCAAACTGGCAGCCGAACCACTCGTAGATCTCCTTGTGCACCTTGTAGTACTTGTTGCACACCTCGAGCGGAGTCATACCTTCCTGAAGGGCCTTGGTTTCGGTGGCCGTGCCGTACTCGTCGGTGCCGCAAATGAAGATGGTGTTGTGGCCACGGAGACGGCAGTACCTGTTGTGCACGCCTCTCGAGTTAGGGGTTGCGAGAGAGGAACTGGAGTTGGTCGCAACTAGGGGCAAACAGGAACGCACCTGGCGAAGACGTCGGCACTGAGGACGCAGCCTATGATGTTGCCAAGATGAGGGACGTTGTTCACGTAGGGCAGCGAACTGGTGATGAGGATGTTGCGCTGGCCATCCACCGGCAGGACGGGGTCTGCCGACACACGCACGCACAGACGGGACAATGCATCAGTTTGCTGTACTGGCAACACGTCCTCGCACTCCGCACGACATTCCTGGGAGAACAAAGAGAGAGAGAGAGAGAGAGACGCACTTGTGGTCTCCACGCCCACGCCGGGGAGAAGCTCCTCGGGCAGGGTGTAGGTCTCGACTTCGACCTCGAACTTGTCCTTCTTGGGCACGGGCTGCTCCTTCTTCTCCTTCGGCTTCGCCTTGGCCTTACCTCCACTGAAATAATTATAATTTAATTATTAAAACTAGTTAATGAATGCGCAACAAAGGGAGGAGGGAGGCACGTACAGTGTGTCGGTGGGATAGAGCGCCTTGAACTCTTTTTGCTGTTTTAATTAAATAATTAAAAGATGTGAGCAATTGGCCACAAGCGAATTGGAGAGACTGGGTGGAGGGGGGGTACCAGCGCAGCGATCCTCTCCTTGCCGTCCTTGAGACGGTTCAGCACTTCGTCGATCTGGGCCTTGTCGGCCTTGGCCTTCTTCAGCTCCACGAACTCCTTCTGGAACGCGGCCTGTCCATCCTCGAGCACCTTGAGGTCCTCTGCGAATTGCTCCTTTGTCTTCTGGCTCTCCATTTTTCCTCTAATGATAATCTCTTGTCTCTGTGTGCCTGTCGCTTGTTGCTTTGTTGTCAATCGATGCGTTGTTTCAGTGGTGCCAGTGGTCAGTTGCTCGTCTTCGCGTGTGGTGTTGAATCGATTTGATCTCAGAAGCAGCCAGTGCTTCGCTGGTTGCCTTTCTCCTGGGTTGGCCTGCGGCAGTCGGAATATTCTTGGAATGCCAAACCTGCACCGGACAGAATTCCATGCATACCCAAGCACAGACGCGGTTCGAAGATCAATCCAGGGATCGACCATCAATCAATTGGACTGGTGCTGCACGCGAGAGAACGGGATGGCAAAGGGAAAGAAGAACCAGGTAAGGAGCCGTTGTGCATGAGCTCCCCGCTCTGGAACTATGGCGGATGGAAGCGTAAATGCTGAAAATTGCCCCCCCCCCTTGCCCGCGATTTTGCACCATTTAGAATATGGTGGTGAAGCTCGTGAGCATGGCGGGCACCGGATACTTCTACACCACGACCAAGAACCCCGCCGCAACCCGCAAGCTCTTTTTGCAGAAATACGATCCAATGCTCGGCAGCCACACACTGTTCCGGGTGCGTGGCCTCATCCCCTCCGGCTCAAAACTCTCGCGAAACTGATTTTTGCGCCACCTCTCTTTCATCGCTGCGCAGGAGGAGAGGATCAGCAGAAGCAAGAGGAAGTAAAGAAGAGATCCATTGCCACACAAAAATGAAATAATTCAATTTATCACCATTTTAATCCTTATTTACCCCCACCAACGGCATCAACAGCCCACAAGGAACAAGCGCAGTGCCGCACGCCCATTACCTCCAAAAAGCAAGACTAAAATATATGGGTCTGTCCCAAGCCTACGGCATAAAATAAAATATTATTAAATTTCGGCATTGTTTTCATTTCTGGTGAGTTGCTCTGCGAGACGGCGACAAAATTACACAACCAAGAAAGACACCAAACTAATCCTTCGCCCTCTCGCGGTCCCTCCGTCCGTTTTACCTGAGGTTCTTACTCCCGTCGTCTTCGTTCTTCGTTCTTCATTCTTTTTTCTTCGAGAAAAGGAACTTGTATTGACATCTGGCCCACTCCCCCTTGGCCCTTTTGATGAAAACAAGAGATGGCGGAGGTGTTTGATGAGCTGCTGGTGTCCCTCCAATCCAAAAACGACACCCTACGCCATGGCTCGGGCCGGCGGAGCCGTGCCGGCATCAAGTCCTCCGCCTCCCTTTCCTCCACTTCCTCCTCGTCCTCGTCGCTACCATGCTCGCCGCCAGGCAGCGGCGGCATTGTAGGCGGTGGCGTGGCGATTCGGCGTGGCGGTCGCGCTGCCGCGGTGCTGTCGCTGAGCGAGGAGGCCAAGAACCCCGCGGCGGGTCCCTCGGCGGCCCACCCAAGCGCCGGCGAGTTCGGGCCCGGGCGAGAGCGCAACGTGTCCGTGACCGACCTCGTGCACGAGTTCCTCGGCGATCCCAACGGCCAGCGTCTGGACTACGCCTTTGATAACAGCTCTACAACGGGCTGGCGAACTGGTACGGCATGCACGCAACGCGCCCGCGCAGTTGCAACTTGACTGACTCATGGTTTCCCATCAGGAGTTCTCAAGTCGACGAGTCACGAATCGATCGGGCCGCCGCATCTGATGTCGGTTCTGTCCCCGCAGCTGCCGATGCGGACCATCAAACGCGCCAAGGCGCTCGATCCACAGCGGCTGCTCGAGGCCGAACGCTTCGCTCTTGAGGCCCTCGGCTCATCGGCGAGCGATTTCGTCGTGCGCCCCCACGACAACGAACTCGCCGAGGCTGCCGAGCCGATTGGCACCAACGTCGGCGGTGGTGGAGCTCCACGATCAGAGGGCCGAATGAGGAAGGACGAAGAGTGGGAGAGCCTCATGCAGGGTCTCTCTGCCAACGCATCACACTCGCGAGACGCCGAAGAGGCCAAGAGCGGTGTTGCCCCACAGCATCATCCCCACAGCCACCACCACCACCACCACCATCAAGCTCAAGCCTATGCGAAGGCTTCGCCAGTGGCGGAGGATGAAGAGGACGACGAAGAGGTGAAGCGGAAGACGGCCACGCTGGAGCAGCTGCTGGCACAGTTGGATGTCGACTCGTTCGCCGAACCATCGCACGGCGTGATGCTGTCCGACTCGTCCACGCCCTCGCTGAGCGCCGATGAGGCCTACTACCGCCGTGGGCCCGCCATGCCTATTCCCGACGAGGGAGCGGTGCCTGGCCTGTTTATCGACCGCGCTCATCAGCATCATCATCCGCAGAGTGTCGCGCCGATCAGCCAGCAGCGATCGTACTCATCGCCGGCTCTCTTCGGGCCTGCTCCAACACAGCAGGAGCGGCGTGTTGACATGCGCCTTCTCAATGAACAGCTCAATGACGGGTTCTCTCCCATTCTCTCTGTGTGTACGCGCGCAAGATGGACTCACTCTGACTCACTGTGACCGCTTCACAAGGCCCATTCTACCCAATGATCGCGATGCGGTCAGGCTCGAGAAGAGTGCTCCGCCGGGCACTTGTGCACGCTGTACGTCCTTGTCCTCTATGCTAAAGTGTCTGTGATTCATTGGGGAGATGGTGATGTTGACGCTGCTCCATCACCATCAAGGCCACCAGCACATTCCCTCGGGCGCAGCCAAGCTGAAGGCCCTCGATCGCATCTATCACCCAGGATGCTGGTACCAGCACCTCACCTTTCGGTTAGACATGTTTCTCTGCGCTCTTCTGATCTCTTGGCCTTTGTTCTTCTCTCCCATCAAAGGGTGTGCAATCAGTGCCTGCGTCCGCTCAACACGGGAGCGTTTTTCATGCTCAAGGGCGTGCCTCATTGTCAATACTGTACCTACAAACTCACTCTCCCCGTGTGCCATCACTGCGGTGACTCGGTACTGGCCATCTCCTCCTCCTCCCTGATGTTGTTGTTTGCTGGATGGACCGACTTACGATTGATGACTCTCCGTGGCACCAACAGATCAAGGATGCACCGGTCCGCATTGGAGACCAGAAATGGCACAGGAGCTGCTTGCAGTGCATGCAATGCAAGAGGTCCCTCCAATACGAAGTCTGCAATGACCAGCACGGCGTGCCGCTCTGCACCGCCTGCGCCGAACCGTACGCGCTATCTTTGTCCCTTCCTCGATCCAGTTTTTACTTCCGAGCAAGCAAACTCATCATCCCGCGGCCGTGGTGCAGGACGGCGACGTTTTACTGTGCTGGCTGCAGCATGGCCATCCACGACGAGGTCTTTGTGGCAATGAACAGGAACTGGCACGAGGGGTGCTTCGTGTGCAACGTGTGCCGGACGCCCTTTGAGCACGCCTTCTACGCAGGGCCGGACGGTCGGCCCTACTGCCCCCTCCACATTCGTCCGGCGCGGTCGGTCACCTCTTGAGGCCCCGCGCCCGTTCCCCATTTCCCACCGCTCTGAGGCCCAAGCTCGAGCTTGAAGGGACGTGGTCTGTACAGTATCCACCAAACAAACGTCCTCTCCTCCATGGTGCGCGTCGTGTGTCGTGTGTGCTTGCGCGCATGCGTAGATGGTGTCACGCCGATGGCTGCGGTACTTCTTCGGCGATCAGGCCAACTGATTAGACATCTTCTTGTCCTAGGAAGTACGGCCAGTCGTAAAAATGACAAGTGCGAACCCAATGCGTTTCGCCATTCGGCGGTTACGCCGTTCCGGGTGATGGAAACGGCGATTGCTGAGCTGCCCATAAATTGGAAAACCGACCACCAACACACACATCAGCAAACAACACTCTCGCACCAACACACCAGCAAACAAACAACAACATGGCGACGCAGCAGCAGACGTACACCAAGGCCTACGGTTTCGCTCACTACGGCCAGCCGGACCAAGTGCTCCAAGTAGTCGAGGTGCCCAAACCGCAGCCGGGCCCGCGCGACCTTCTCATTCGAGTCATCGCCGTCGCCACCAACCCCGTACGACCTCCTCTCTCTCTCTCTCCTTTAACGCTCCTCACTGGCACTGACACTGCGTCGCACCACTCCTCCCAGGTGGACTTAAAGGTCATGACCAACTGGGGAGGCGCTCCGGACGCCACCATCGAAGCACCCCCACGCATCCCCGGCTGGGACGCTTCGGGCGTGGTGGAGGCCGTGGGATCTGAGGCCACCCTCTTCAAGGTCGGTGACGAGGTCTACTTTGCGGGTACCAACTGTGCTGCCCCGGTGGAGCTGACGTTGGAATGGAGGGACTTGAGCTAAGCTGGGCTGTGCGATGCTGTGCAGGACTGGTCACGAAGCAGGGAAGCTTTGCAGAGTACACGACCGTGGATGAGCGTATCGTGGGCCGCAAGCCCAAGTCGGTCGGCCACGAGGATGCGGCAGCTCTTCCTCTTGTGGTATGATCGCGATCATCATCTCTGTGTCTTCTTCCCTCGCTCCACAGCTGTGTGTGTATGATCTCTAACGCCACAAGTGCCAACATAGACGTTGACGGCGTGGGAGCTGCTCGTGGAGGGCTTTGGCATCCCCATCCCTGCCGATGTGGGCGGCGAGAAGGTCAACCGCAACAAGAGCCTCCTTGTGCTTGGCGGCGCCGGCGGCGTGGGCTCCCTCGCGATCCAGATCGCCAAGCACGTGCGATTGCCTTCACGCACAAGCCTGTGAAAGGCGGAAGGTGCCTTGCTGACATCAGTTCGAACCTACGTACGACAACAGGTGTTGAAGATCGGTCGAGTGATCGCCTCTGCGTCGAGGAAGGAGACCGTGGACTTTGCCAAGGGGCTTGGAGCTGACGAGACCATCAACCATCGCAACCCTCTCGCGGACGAGTTGGCCACGCTGGGCGTCAAGGTACTTCCTTTGTTGCTTTCACTCTATCGCTTCGCCACCACCGGGCCTCTAACACTGGGCTCAGGGAGTGGACTACATCTTCAACACCAGCGAACCGGACGTGATCGACCAGCTCATCCAGGCGGTCAACCCGCTCGGTAAGATAGGACACATTCTGCCCATCGACAAGCCCGTCAACCTCGTTCCGCTCTTCGTACGACGTCCCACAAGCTCATTTGCGTTGTCACGATGACTGATAGGGGGTGGTGTGTGTTGTAGACCAAGCGCGCCACGCTCGTGTGGGAGTGGATGTTCACGCGGGCTGCGTACGACGTGGAACCGGAGAAGCAGGGAGCCATCCTCAACAGGGTGGCCTCCTTGGTCGACTCCAAGGTGATACGATCGACGGCTAACCACAGGTTCGCGTGGGACAAGCTGCTCGAAGCGCTGGCGCTGCAGGACAGCGGCAAGGCCATTGGCAAGATCGTGCTCACAGTCAATTTCTAAGCAGTCAATCAGACCAGAGAAGGTGTCAGCAAGTTGTTGTTATGATGTGTTTATAAAGGCAGGTGTTACTCTACAGACAAAGTCGGGCTCGCTCTCGAGACCACTCTCTCTTCTTGTTCTCTCTCTCGCTCATTCGCTCGCTTGGCTAGCAAGCTCGAAGACTCGTTCGTGAAGAGCTTCGCACAGGCGATTCGCTGAGCGGGGACGCGACGCTCGTCGCCCACGACATGCTGAGGCGAGCCGGCCTCCTTCGTCGCTTGGCCTGGTGCTGGGCAAAGTCCTTTGACGCCTTCTGCAGGGCCCACGAGACCTGGTGGCAGTGGTCGTCGCTTCGTCGCTTCTCGTTCTTCACCGCCGGCTTCGGGTTCCTCTTCTTCTTCTCGCGCAGGAGGGTCTTCATGGCCTGGATGTGCGACAGCTGCGCCTGCAGCCATCGGATGCGGGTGTCCACAAAGTGCGTGAACTCGGTCGACTGGGAGGCGTAAGGGTTCATGGCTTGCTTGCTGCGATTGCTGGCTGTAGTCGTGATGAGATAACTGGATTGCGTACTGTTCGTCTCTGGTGATGGCTTGACTGCTTCTTGCGGTGTTCGTACGTGTGCTGATGCTTCTTCTTCTTCTCGTATGTGCTGTTGTTGGTTATGATGACGGTCAGGTGCTGAGAAGCTTCTGAATTTAAACTTGGCTCAACCGTAGCGTGAGCGCACCCCAGCCAACAACAGCCCTCGGACACTTGCGCCGAAATTCCAGCCTCAGATGGCCCCTGAGCCAAACTTTCGTGGGTTCGAGCCGCTGGGCCGCGTATGCCAGGCGTGAAATTTCCAGCGAAACGCGCGAGGGCGAGGGGCGTGAGGTTGGGGCCTGCACTTTCAAAAATCAAACGCGATGTGTGCTGTCTCACTCGCACACGAGTGTAGCGTGCGTGACACGGTGAATGAACCACGTTCGGGAACGCGTGGGAATGCGTTGTTGAGTTTCCAGATATTGCGTGGGGAGATGTGGAGTGAGCTCAGGGAGAGCTTGCCACCAGCACAGGATCTCCACCACACACTCAAGTTTTTTACGGCATAAGGGATAGAGCTGCAGTGCCACAAATCCAACAGATGATGCTGTAACGTGCTGGCCAAGATAGTGAGATATCTGGGCCTACGGGAGGGGTTGAGATGGAAGGAAGATGAAGAAGATGCAGCCCAACGTATGCGAAAGCTCAGGGAGAGACGCCTTGAGATGATGTGTGATGTGTGGCGTGTTTATGAGCGCTGCTTGTAGAAGGAGACGTAGTTGGTGAAGGGGTCGGCCGTGCGGACTCGCAGGGTGAGGGAGTGGCCCTGCTTGACGGTCTTGGGCACGGTGACGATGGTGCGCCATCCTAGCTCCGACAGCAACACGGTCGCGCGGCTGTCGCCGATCAGGTTGCCGCCTGCCCTCTTCTCCTGCACGTCGAGCACCACCGCACTTGTGAAGGACCAAGCCACACCCACACACGCATGAGTGTTGGGCACGTCAAAGGTGAGTTGTCAACAAACGCAAGGGGCGCGTACTGGAATGGTCGGTCCTTGTTCTCCCTCAGATATTGGATGATCCACCGTCTGGAGGCTGTCTCCGCCAGGGATGCGAGTTCCTAGGCGTGGGAACGTGTGGTGTGAGTCCCTTGGCCAAACTGAGGAGAAGAGGAAGAGGAGACAGCAGAGGCGTAGGCAAGTGGAGGTTGCGTAAGAACCGTACCCGCTTCCTCTGTAACATGGTCTGGAACATGGGAACGAAATGCCACGCGCTGAAGGGAGGCTGCTCTCCACGTAGCGCGGCCTTGATCTGGTGATGAGCCAGTATGTCCGCGTATCGTCGCAAGGGAGAGGTCACCTTCGGACACGTTAGGGGAACAGAAAGAGCAGTTAGCATAAGGCTCTTGGCCGTTCGTTCCAGCGCAGCCTCCCACAAGAAGAAGGAGCGCATGTGTGAGCGTTACCTGAGCATAGCAATCAAGCGCCAGCGAGAAATGAGGTGCCGCAGCGGACGAGTACTCCATGGCGGGCATGTCTGCCAGCGCCTTCCAGGACTTAACCACGGCCTTCTTCTCCTTGCCCCGCTCGAGATAGTCAAAGAATTTGGAATCATCCTGGGTGGCGGCGCTAGTGTGTGAGCTCGCTAGTGACGAAACGAAGTCGCACGCCTTTGGAAGGTGTGGTCGTACCAGCGGTCGTCGCTGCACGCGAAAAGGGATCGGGAGTGCTCTCTCTTGGGCGAACTTGCCCGCGACTTCGCCGGCCAGAAGCATCAGCTCCTCCACCATCATACGCGCCCCCGAGCTTTCTTGAATTGCCTCCATTTCCTCTTCATCGACATCCTCTTCCTCGCCTTCCTGTTGAACGTTTGCGCCTTCCTCTGTAGCCTTGGCATCAATTCGCCGCACTCGCACTCCTCGATGCTGGACCACATCTGCACGTGCCGAGAACGTCAACATCACCATGATCACTTCTCTTCGCCTAACGCTGGGTCGCACCATCAATGCGAATGGACGTAGTGGGTAGCTCCACGATGACGGCACCCCTTCTTTCACGATAGCGCCGCCGCAATTTCGCTGTTTCGTGCAGGCCCCAGACGGCGCCCATGGCGGTCTCCTGGTTCATGCCCGGCTTCGCCAGTTGTCTGCCGGATGCGTCTTGTGGCGGCTCAGTGAGCTCTCTGCGCAGCGGTGGATATTCCCGCTTCTTCTTCAGCTTGTGGTTGAGTCCCAGGCGGCGCAGGCTCTCCTTGATGTCGTTCTGGAAAGGGTGCTAAGTCAGCCAGATGTCCACGTTTGTCCACGGGTCCATAGCACACACGCACCTTGCGTTCTTCTCTCTCGGCTGCATCGGGGGCGGCCAGCAGTTGCTGCTGCTCGCCCTGCTGGTGAAGCGGAAGGTATTGTGCCGTCGCCCGGGCGTACTTCTCCTGCCCGAAGAGGATGAGAGAATCGGCCTGCCCGTACGTGAGGCAGTGCACGTTTTCCACCAAGGCGGGAGCGATCTTGTAGTCCTTGATCTCACCCGTCTCTGCCAGTACACAGGCATGGGCGCGGGTGAGCTCATAGGACACTTGCAGGGGCAACGCCGAGCGTACCTGGATCGAGCTTTGCTGCAAACGTCAGGGCGTAGTTCTGCTTGTTCGACCGCAGGCTCGCAACATCAGTAGAGAACTTGGACGGCAACAGCGGCAATGACACGCCGTTGGGGAGGTACAACGACTGCGCCCTGTCACGCGCCAACAGGTCCAACGGGCTGTCGGGCGTCACCCACCTGCGTTCCATCATCGATTGGGTTGAGTTCCTCGCTTAACAATACACTCCTCGAGAGGTTGTGTACCTTGTGGGGTCTGCAACGTGTATGTATATCCAGGTGTCGCCATTCTCATCCTTGTGAATGGACAAGCCGTCGTCGATCTCGTGGGCATCGTGAGGATCGATGGTGTAGACTGGCATCTGCTTGAGATCCCAGCGCGCACCTGCGTCGCTGTCTGGTGGCGGTCGCGTGAGCACCTCCTGTGTTGTTGAGAGTGTGATGAGAAGTATGGCATCTCAGGAACAACCCAAAAGCGTGCGTACATCGACCCAGGTGGACGCCTCCTCGGGGAAGTGGAGTGGTCGGCTATGGAGGACGACATCCAAGTTCTCCTTCTCGGAGAATAGGCCCAGCCGCACCATGGCCTGGAAGAGATCAACTGAATTGGCGCCCTCCTTCAGCAGGCCTTCGAGTGGGGTGTGCTCGGCCACGTCGATCTGCTCGGAGCTAGGCGTTTCTGAAATGACCATAGCGGCGTACCTGTTGGAGAGTGCACCTGTTAGCAGGGGCGTGAGAGCGAAAGCCTCCACATCAACACGCACTGCACACGCCTGTATGCAGCCCAAGATGTGGGAAGCGCACTGTCTGAGCAAATCGATGTGCTCCTGCTCTGTCTGTGGGTCCAAGATGGCATCAGTCTTTCGATCGGCTTCATCACTAGCGGTATCTGCCAAGTCTTTCCAGCACGCTTGGTACTCCTTGCTCAGGTCCTCGAGATCAGGCAGGAAAGCGGGCGGCGCCTGTTCGTGG
>CDFA01017996.1:0-12867 GCA_000826305.1 Acanthamoeba healyi
GTGAGTGAGTGAGTGAGTGAGTGGAGTTATTGCATGTGGAGGTAGAGAAGCGAAGTCACACGACAACAGCATACCTGAGGCGGGTGAGGGAGGAGAGCTGGCCAATGGAAGGCGAAAGGCCCTCGAGATAGTTTCGGTCGAGGGCAAGGTCGGCCAAGGCAGGAAGTGAGCACAGCGCCTCAGGGAACTCGTGAAGGCCGTTCTGCGACAGATCGAGCTTGCTCAACGCTACCAGCTTGCCCATCTGAGCACAAGGGACGTGTGTCAAACACCGCATATGCGATGATCTCCAAGAGAAGGTCTGACCAAGAGAAGGGGGCGTACATCGTCGGCCGGAGGGAAGCTTCGCACGCGGTTGCCAGCGAGAAGCAGTTCAGAGAGAGCAGTCGCCGAGCAGAGGGCCGTTGGCCACTCCTTGATGCGGTTGTACTTGAGGTCCAGCGCCTGAAGATGACATTCCCACCGATCCCGTCGACGTTAGCGCAACGCGCGCGCAGCAGTTGAAGAGGAAGAGGAGAGAGTGCCTGCAAGTCGGTGAATTCAGCAACCTCACCCGGGATGGTGGTGATGTGGTTCTGGAAGAGGTACAGCTTCTTGAGCCACTTCTTGGAGAGGATGTCAGCGTCCCATTCCTTGAGCTCCTTCTTCGATCGATCCAGCACTGGCACGCGCGTGGCTGATAGAATGGGATCCGCTGTGAGAGGGATATCAGGTCGACTGAGAGTGCTGGGTGGCATGCAGTACCAGAGCCCGGGCGCGGCGGCGCCACTCGAGGAGGAGGAGCGCGCGCGGCGAGATCGGTGAGCGGGATCGACGTCGTCTCTGCCTCGACTGCTCGGCGAGTCGTGAGAGAGGTCGTGATTGGAGTGGAGAGGAGAGGAGAGAAGGACCATGTGAGCCAGCCGAGTGCAAAGAGCATAGCGTACGCCTGCCAGCGCTGTCTTCTCTCTGAATGAAGGCAGTAGACGGGAGCGCCGCGTACCCGACTGGGCCCTGTCGCGCGGTGGCGGGACGGCAGGAGCGCGAGGTCTGGGCTTCTCGTTCTCTGCATCCTCCTCGCCCCTGCCAGCGCCCGGGGCAGCAGGCGCGGGCGTCACCTGACCAGCGAGCAGCAAGCATGGGCAGAGCATAGGCAGAGTGGAGAGTGGAGAGACATTTAGGAAATGGAAAAATGATTAAACTCGAAATTATCGAAATGGAATAAAATAATCGAATTTGCTCGCATGCCTGTTGGAATGAAAGCGGGGGGGGGAAGGATGACGCACCTCGTCGAGCAGTTTGCGCTCGAGGGCGAGGCGCTCTTCGTGGATGGTCTCGTAGCGGCCCTTCCATTGGAGCAGCTCCTCCTTGAGCGTCTCGAGCTCTTTCTCCAGCGCTTCGGTCGTGTCCCCCATGGTCGTCAGGCGCGTCGGTTCTGTGTGCACACGGCGCGCGCATTAGGCTCTGCGCGATCGCACTTTGCTCCCCCCCCTCCCTATCTCGAAATGGCACCACGAATGTTCATACCAAAGGAAAAATATGAATGTACAAACGATAGCAGCTGCAGAACCGTTGGCGATGGTGGTTTGGCGCTTGCTCTTTTGCAAGGAGGGCTAAGCAAATCGATTTGGGATCGATCTGGAGGCTCGGCGTACGTTGCTCTCTTGTCTGTGGCTAAGGCGCAATTATTGCGTCCTGGAATGTATGGAACGCTCGATATGCAGTGCCGCATTCCTTGGCCACGGTTCCAGGAACGATGCTGCGGTTTGGGGCGATGGTGAAGATTGCTTTTTACAAGGAGAAAGACAAAAGGTGACAGCATCACCGCCACGACGATTGGCACAACGGCAATGAGGGCAACAGGGCGGCGGCTTCCGTGGGGTTGGGCTGGTGGTGCTTCAAGCGAGGTAGTTGTAGATGGCRGTGTTCTTGGGATCACGCTCCAAGTACTCCCTGTCGATCAAGCTCTCGATTCGCTTCTTGACGTCTGCAGGCTGTAGAGAGAGAGAGAGGTGTTTGAGTCATTGGAGAAAAGATCACGCCTACGCTCAACAGATGCACAGCGATATTTGTTGTCCATGTACTGTGGGAGGAAGGTCAGGGTTACCTTAAGGGGGAATTTGAGCTGTTGGTAGAGCTCGGCCATGAGCTGGTTGTGCGTGAGGGTCTTTCTAGTCTTCATGATGCGCACGATGGCAGCGTCGATCTGGAACTGTCGGTCCTGGAACACGCTTTCCTTTGTCTTGGTGTTTTCCTCCTCCTGCACAGGACACACGTACGCGTTGAGTTGATGCGAAGATGAAGGAAGAGAGCGTAAAGAAAAGGCGCGCGTACCGTCTCCTTCATCTGAATGGAGTTGACCTTGATACGGTAGAGCTTGTGGCGGAAGTCGTCGTTGAAATTGAACACGTCGTCATCGCCTACCTCCTTGCCCTTGGGCTCTTTCGTCAACGGACGCACCTTGCCGCAAGCGAGCGACAGCAGCGTGCGCTTCAATTCCTTCTGCTCGATGCCCGTGGACTCGGCGATGTCCTTATACGAGATCGACTTGGCATCGTTGAAGAGAAGCATCACCACAGTCTGCACTAAGGATACGGCCAGTTCCTTGCGTCCCTGCAGTTGCCATAATGGTGAAGGAATGAGGTTGGATGCTGTCGCAGGACCATGATAAGATATGCTGGCGTACCTTGGGGAAGAAGGCCTTAAGCACAGTGTGACCGAGCGTGTGCTGCCAGAACAAACGGCGGCCCTGGTACTTGGCCAGATAGAACCCTCGGAACACATCCTGGCACTGAGCGAGCTGTGGTGGCAGCTTGATGTCGAGCGGAGTGTAGGCGGGCCAGTAGCCCGTCGTCAGCACGCTCACGTTGACCTCCAAGTCCTTCAGCTGAAGCAATGGGAAAAATTTTAGCCTAGGTCACTCATGTTGGCGTAGCAGGCTTAGTGCTCTTACCTCTTGTGCTTGGCGAGACTGTCGGAAGGAGATCATGATGTCCTTGGACAACTCCACGTCCTTAAACATGCCCTCCAGCTTCGAGGTGAAGCCGCTGCCACACTCAGTCTTGAGCTTGGAGATCATCGACTTCTCGGCATCGATCGATGCACTCTTTCCGAGAAGAAGTCGCTTGGCGAGGTCCTTCTTGTAGAAAGCCTCGAATACGTCCTTGCCGTTGATGAACCGGAACAGCACCATCACACGATCCATCAATGTCTCGAGCTCCTCCTCAGTGGCTGCCTTGTTGCCGGCCTACAGTGATAAGTGATAGAGGGAGAGAGAGACAAGGTTATGAGAAAGATTGGTAAAGAAGGCACAGGGCTCTCTGCTACCTTGAGCTTTGCATCGACGAACTTGGCGATGAGTTCGGCCGGTCTGTTCTCTCGAGTGTTAATGAATTGCTCAAACGCCTCCTTCATGGCGTGTGCAAATATGTCCGTCGAATGGAACGAATCTCGCAGGATGGTATCCAGCTTGGCCTAGAGCCGTACACAACCGTGCACACAACCGGCCCATGACAATATCAACATCAGCAAAGGCCTTAACACAACCACACGACGTTGTTTCGAGTGCGGCGCACCTTGAGCTCCAGCAACGTCTGAACCATGGCCTTGTCCCTCTCGGCGTCGTTAACGACCTCGGCGCCCGCGGCCTTGATGTGCGTATTGAAAGCGACTCGCACCAGGGGTAGACTCTGTACGCGCGAGTAGAGTCCGTAGAGGCGAGCGAGATCCGCGACTCGTCCCTGTTCGACGAGGCGATCAAAGCCCTTCTGGAGGATGCCCTCAGCGTGGGACGCAATGAGAGCGTTCTCCACCGAAGTGAGAAGCGGGCGGCGCGTGGAAGGCTCCAGGTAATGCGTCACTCTCTGCTCCTCCTGTACTAGTCGCTCCTCCACGTGGGCCAAGTAGTCCGCGATCTCCATGTCCGCCAGCAGGCGCCCCGACTGTTCAACAACGCACGTAAAGGATGAGCACATGATCCAGGCTGAGCTTAGTCTGCAAGTAAAGTGCAAGATCTTAGTCCATACCTCTTGTGAGTAGTACTTGCCGGTGGCGACGACAAAGTTGCGCTCGAACCGCTCGGCGTAGACGCCGATGGAAGCCATCATGCGAATGAGATTCTTGATGAGGTCGCGTTCCACCATCTCTCCATCCCGCTCGCGCTCGACAAGGCTGAGCAGTCCGACGACGAGCTTCTTCTCCACCTCGGGCTCGGCGATGACGTTCTCGCGCCACAGCTGGAGGCCCAGATCCCACAGCGAACTGACGCCTGCCGTCTGGATCACATACGTGCGGTCCAAATACAGGAAGATGCTGCGGATGTAGAACTACACGAGAAGAGTTGTCAGCAACGTCTAAGTGGGAGCTAGAGTCACGCCGCCACCGGATGGCTGTGTGTACCATCGATTGACAGTAGTCATTCCAGACGTTGTTCACAGAGAGGAGGAAGGCGGCGGGATCTTGAGAGCGCGCCAGCTGCTGCAGGGCGGCCTTTTGTGCTCGGATGTGACGTTCGCATTCGCCCTGGATCCTCGTGTACAGGCTTGCTCCCAGCTTCTGCGAGCACAGGTTCTCGGTGGACTGTACACGCACGGGGTGGCGAATGACCGTGAGCGTGTGCATGTCCCGTGCTGAGGGATTGGCAGATCTACAGAACTGCTGTGGGCTCTAGAAGAACGATTTCGAGAGATCGATCGCTAGAAAGATGGAAGAGGAATTTCTAACCTTGTAGAGCTCTTCTTCGCCGTACTGGACGGCCTGCTTGCTCTGCACGGCAGCGATGGCAGCCTGCAGCTTCTCCCACGTCTTTTGCTCGTAGTCGTCAGGCAGTCCCTTTGAGGCTGTGTCCGCGTTGGAGGAGACGTCTCTCGATCAGCGCAAACCAAAAGGCATCATCTCGCATGCGTGCACAGCAAGGTGTGGTGCCAGAGGATCGATCGTGCACCACGACTTGGGTGGTCTGCAGAGGGATCGAGGGTACGTACTCTTGAGGCCGCGGATCACGAGCTTCTTGACCGGCTTGCTGCCAGCGCTGTTTCGCAGACCTCCGTTGGATGCTGCGGCTCCATTCACCTTTGCTGGCGAGGCCATGTTGGCAAGCTTCGACTTCTTGGCGGGCGAGGCAAAGAGGGAAGCGCTAGAAGTAGACGTAGAAGATGACGACGATGCTCCGCTGAGGTCCAATTTCCTCTTGAGCGAAGCGGGCGAAGATGGAGACTGGGTGTCGTCTACGCGGGATCTCTTCGAGGACGAAGATGAAGAAGAAGACGAAGAAGCTGAAGCAGTGCTGCTGGGTTCGGGGCTCTTTCTCCTCCTTTGTTCCGATTGCAGTGAAGACATATAAATGGGTTCGCTCGCTAGTTGGTGATAATGATGACGTCAAGACAGATCTGGCCGTGCAGAGTTCAGGAGCTTGGTTGGACAGTTAGGGGAACGATGACATGCGAGGATCAGCGCCCGATCTTCGAGAAGAAAAGAAGAAAGGAACCCGGTCTATCGAATCTCCTCCACCTCACACCTTGCTTCTAGCTGCGGCTGAGTGCGCTTGCGAGATGGAGCGCCGATTGCGCGTGTGGATTAGTCCGCGAAAGAAACGGAAAGAAACACAGAGAAATCGAAGAAAATATTTATCGACAAAAATGCTGGGCAGACCACAAGGGAAATTGGGGCTTTCGCCGAGCGAGAGGCAGCAGTTGTCACGCCGATTGCTCATCCGTTGTGGCGCCAGATCGTGCTAGGCAGGTTGGCCATCGGCCGATGCGAACAGCCGACGACACCCCCAACGTCATTTCCTGCCAATGCGCTGCTTGGCTTCCAGGGTTAGTGGTCAGGTGGTAGGTCATCAGCAGATGATGGTGATTAATTGGTGGACCGATGGTGTAGCGTGCCATCCCGGGATGAGTGCTCGCGCTAGAGCTGCTGATAACAGATGCAGGGCGAGGAGAGGGCACCACCTAACACAGCTCGCGTGCTGGCCAAGCACGTGCAGATCTCTCCCACACCTTTCTCGTTAGCATATGGACAGCTTTCTAAGCCAGAATAACAGCATTGTCATGGTGACTTCGGATGCCTCCAAGCACGCACATAAATGCGCTCGAGCTGCATTGTAAGTTGCCAAGGCCGCATTCACGTGGCCGCTTGCGCGTCGGACTCGCTGCGCGTAGAGTCCTCGATTAGGTCTCGGAACGCTTGCTCGCTAGCTTCCTGCGCAATGTTCCAAGGAAGCGACCAGTTGAATACCCGAGCCGAACTCTACCCCATAGGAGGGCTGGCCCGTCTGTCGGGATAGCGAGCTCGTGTGATGCGCTTGGGATTCAGCCGCGTGCACGGTCTGCGTTCTAAGTTCGAACAAAAAACGAAGTTACTGAGGACGCTTTGAAACCAAATTGCAGGGCAACACGCTGTGTGCCTAAAAAGGCTCCCGGTGGGTGCACTGAGTTCATGGTGGGGCCAAGAGCTGTGACGACTTGTAGTCTTATAGGACTCGCTCGGCTGCACTCGGCCTCATTACTCCTCGCAACGGCTTCGACACACAACAACATCATCCCCACACACAGCTCCCGATTGAGTTTCAAATACGGACAGAGCACACGTTTGGGCTTACTACATCAGCCCTTTGAGAGCCTTCTCCTGCGCCCAAGAGCCACTTCGACTATCCTCCCGCCACCGTGACAGACGAGCACGCACACCACCACCGCACCCCAACCTTACCTCTCCGCACACCACGCTGGGCTTGAGCCTGCCCAGGGCTTCGCGCGAAACGAGGTGCTCTCGATGGCGATGACGCGCCGCAACACAACGGGCTGCTTGCTCAAGATGAAGCTGGACAAGAACGACCTCGACACGCCCGCCATCACCGTCAACATCAACAGCCGCGAGTGCATCTCGATCGAGGCCGCAGAGGGCTTCGACCAGACCGCGAGAGAGAAGCGACCCAAGTCTCTCGACCTCTCGTCCGAAGGGGCAGCCACCACCACAACCGCCGCTGCCCTCCAAGGGGACTCAGCTGACGCGCTCCACAGCTCCACGGCAACCCTGTCCAGTTCAGGGTTGGACTTGGCCGGTGAGTTCCTATGCATACCCGTTCTCGAGCCGCAGCTGCGACGTCGGCTGAGCGATCACCTCCGGCTCGAGGAGAGCGAGGAGGACATGATCTCGGGATCGACCGGCGAGTCGGGGTCGAGCCTGAGCTCGTCCGAGGAGCTGGAGCGGGAAGGAGAGGTGAGCCTGGCCAACCGCGAGCTCAAGGCCTACCGAAAGCGGAGGTATATTGTGAAGGAGATCCTCGCCACAGAGACCACCTACGTGAGCCATCTTCGAGATATGGTCGAGGTACGAGCACAGACACGCCTCCTCTGCACCCACGACGCCCTCCTCACACACACGCGTGTGCTCTTGATGCAACCCAGGGCTTCTTTGAGCCCATGGAGCTGGCGGTCAAGAACCCCTCGCACAGCCCGCTGCTACCCCGCCTGCGCGCCGGAGCTCACGCTCACGGAGTCCTCCCCACGTGGGAGGATCTCAAGGAGCTCTTCTCGACCATCGTCACCATCTATGAGCTCAACGCCACCTTCCTCTCGAGCCTCCAGGCCATGCAGGTCCACATCGACAACGGCAACGACGCCCAGCTCCAGCTCGGCGATGCCTTCCTCGCGGTGGTACGTCCTCCACCCACGTGCCTCCCGGGATATCGTCGCTGCCCAGCGACATGTCCTTTTCTCAGCGATCAGAGCTACGCTCTTAAGCGACCAGTTCCTGAACTTTCCATGGCAACCGCACAATCTCACAAAATTTCCTTTTTATTTTTATCACAGACGGACTCGTTCAAGTTCTACTCGTCGTTTGTGAACACCTACCAGGCGAGCACGGACGCGTACGAGCGCATACGGGAGACGCTCATCTACAAGGAGCTCTGCAAGGCCCTCGAGGAGCGAGGCGGGCGGCTGAGCTTCAACTCGCTCATGGTGACGCCCATCCAGCGCATCCCTCGCTACCTGCTCCTGCTGCGGGATCTCCTCAACAACACCCCGCCGGCCCACCCCGACCACGCCAAGCTGTCGGTGGTGCTGCCCAAGATGGAGGAGGTGGCGACCTACATCAACACGGAGAAGAGCAAGTTCGACAACCTGACGGTGATCCTCAATCTGAGCTACCTGATCTCGGGCTACACGGACTCGTTCATCAAGCCCGGCCGCAAGTTCATCAAGGAGGGCTACCTCAAGATCTACGACGAGGAGGCGGCCAAGTCCAAGAGGCGATACTTCTTCCTCTTCAGCGACATCCTCCTCATGACCCGGCCCAAGCGCGGCAGCACGTTCTTCAACAAGGGCACCGGGCGCTACCAGTTCGTCGACTCGCTCCAGCTCCTCTCGGGCAGCGTCCACTCGTACGACAAGGCCGAGCTGGTGCACGGCCTCAAGGTCTCGCAGCCCGACGGCGTCCACTACATCCTCCACACCAAGGAGAAGGAGGAGCGCGTGGCCTGGCGCGAGGCCTTTGAGGAGGCCATCCAGAGCGTGTGGCTCTACACCTCGAGCACCAACAAGACGCGCTCGCAGTC
This sequence comes from Acanthamoeba healyi, assembly GCA_000826305.1. Lineage (NCBI taxonomy): Eukaryota > Discosea > Longamoebia > Acanthamoebidae > Acanthamoeba > Acanthamoeba healyi. The sequence continues at coordinate 8,537 of CDFA01017996.1, forward strand.
GGTGCCGGCGCCGTGGGAGAAGGTCTCGTCGCGCTCGACGCCCTCGTCGCCGATCGACATCTCCGAGGCGGCCAAGATGCGGTTCAAGAGCCGCAGCTCGTCGATGGACCACTCGGGCCAGCGCCAGAACGGGCGCAAGCGGTCGGTGCACGATCCGACGCTGACGGGCGCCATGACCCTGTCGCTCTCCACCAACTCGGCGTCGCCGCTCTCGTCGACGTCGTTCTCGTCTTCGCCGCTCTCGTCCGGCACATTGTCGTCCATCAGCTCGACGTCGAGCCCCATCTCGCCTCGCTCGCCGACGCCGGCGTTCGTGTCGAGCCTGGTCACCTCGTCGCTCGTGCAGAGCGCCAGCAGCGCGCTCAACAGGCTGACCTCGCGCGGGAGGACGTCCAGCAAGGAGAAGAACGATCGCAAGGGCCGACGACGAAGCACGACGCTCACGTCGAGCGACACCGCGGTGCCGGTGCATCCATCGAGTCTGCAGTCGTCGACCAAGTGCTCGGTGTCCTCCTCCAACGACGACGTCAAGACGCGCACAGATGCGCCCAAGACCGGCAAGCAGATGCTCTCGCGCTCGCTCACCGCCACCGACCTGCTCGAAGGCCTGACGTTTGACCTGACAGCACCAGCGCCTTCGGTGCCCACGCCAATATCATCGCCTGCGTCATCGCGTGCGTCGGCACCAGCATCATCATCTCCATCGAAGAAATCATCGCCATCGTCGACATCACCAGCATCGCCACCGCCGATAGTGCCGCTTCTGTCGCTGCAGTCGTGCTCATCCTCCGAGGCTGCCGCGCGCCCACGAACCAACCCGACGGACCGAGCCGTGGGCTCCTTCTTCGCCTGACGAGCCAGACAGACACGGTCACCTCTCGCACTGTAGCAGTAATCCTCCGCCACATCACCGCCATCGCGCTCTCACTATTATTTATTAGTTGTCTCCTGATTTTTGTTTGTTAATATCCACAGGACCTCCACCACCCCAACATCATACACACACACACACACACATTAAAGTTTAGAGTTGTACCTTGTACCATGCTAGCCCTCTGTCTCTCTGTGCCTCACTTTGCCACGCTCGGGTTCTGCTCTGTGTCGGATATCTGCTCCGGTGCAGCGGCGTTTGTGCGTGTGCGTGTGCGCAGCAGGATGCGTGCGTGTGGTGCGGGTGCGGTGGTGCGCGAAGGAGCGGACGGAGAGAGAAGGTAATGAAGAAGAAACTAGATTGCAGGAAGAGAAAGCTGTACATCTCCGAATCGCTAGCGCGTGTGGGTGAATGGAAGGAGGAAAGGAACGCGAGGCCACTTGCGGCCCGCCTCCCTCCCTAGTTGTCCTTGTGCACCGGACACTCGCGGTGGTTGACCTTCTTGAACCACGTCTCGATGCAGTCCTCATGAAACACGCAGAAGCAGTCCATCCTGCTCGCACGCACGCGTGCAGATTGAGTGTTGGACGGCAACAGCAACAGAACGGTGACGGTAGTGAGTCCACTCTCACGTACCATGTGACCCGGTCGCCCTTGCTGAAGTCAAGCAGACAGATCTGGCACTCCTGGTCGGGCACCTTGTCTCGCAGCGTTTGCACTGCACGGGGCGAGAGGACGGTTAGCATCAGGCAGGTTAGTAGCGGTAGGTGAAATAGGAAACGCCACACCACGTCACGTCGCTTACATAGCAGAATGCACGTACCCAGCGAGCTCTTGCCGACCTCCTTAGGCAACTCCACGGGCTTGTTGATGTGCTCAATGTACATACTGCGCGACATCATCAACGCCTGATACATCTCCGCTCTAGTGCGAAGCTGTGTGAGTGCGCTGGGTGGGCCCAACGAAGAGCAACGACAAGGAGGCCCGAACGACTGGCCGGCATGCGTACAGGTCTCCGTGTGCGTTTTGCAGGTGTCGAAGGAGGTTTGTGTTCTCGTCGGGTTCGTAGCTGACGCCCTGCGAGCGACGACGATGGGAGAGGACGTCAGTGAGAGTGTGGGCGTATAGCGGCACGTGTGGCCATCACACACGGCACTGCGGTACCGTTTCGTGTTCGCAGATGGGACAGGCGACGGTCTGCAGGCAGGTCGAATGGTTCGTGGCCGCGTGGGACGGCAGCTCCTGGGCCTCGAGTCTGCTGGCACAGTCGGGATACGGGCACTTGAACGTGTCTCTGTACATCTCATACCCCATCATCCTGATGACCACACCACGCCCCCACGTCAGCTGATCACCATCACGCGTACAGACAAGCCGTGGCGCAATGCACGCAGACACTCCGTGTAAGCACGGAGCGCCGTGGGCTGGGCGACTGCAACGTACGCGTCACCGGCGGCCGATCGAGCCATTTCGAGGGCCATCTGCTCGTCGAGGTTCATCGCCTCCATACTCCCCTGCGGCCGTGGTGCCGGCGACTGCGCCTGCTCCACTAGGAACTGGTTCGTCAGGCACTCGTCCTGTGTTGCCCCAACCACAGAAGCACGTCGTGAGCAACACACACCAAGAGCAGATCTGAGACCACCAAGCTCGGAGCATGGCAGTTGTCGAGCAAGGGCCAAATCTTTAGGGGGAGTACGTGGGGATACAAATTTCGTTTGGGGGGGGGGGCGAATCGGAGCTCAGCCTTGGCGACGTACGATGTGCGTGTTGATTTCCCGAGCGTCCTCGGTCACCAGGATGATCTGACACACGGGGCATTGCATGGTCGTCGCTCGTAGCTCGTAGCGCTCACACAAAGAGACCTCTCTGTTTCGGGGGATGCGCCCACACCGCACGCAGATTCCAAGCTCTCTTGGGTCGCAACAAAGATTCAAAAATTTATTTTTGCTGCAAAAATGAATAACTGAAACTTTTTCAAATACTCTGCATTCCATAGAACTTCCGCCGAAGTGATGGTTGTTATCGACTCAGCAGGTGAATCCGTGGCCATAGGCGACGGAACTGCGTGAGCGTTTACGTGTGGATGTTGGGGTGGGTGTAGTTGATGCTGACGATGACGAGGCGAGGAGAATGGAATTAGCAGTTCTCGCTTTTGCCCTCGCTTGCCGGTTGGTTGTCGCCGGCGTCGTCTTCGTCGTCGTCCGTGTTGATGAGAAGGAGAGTGTTGCAGGCGAGCTGGGGGAAGTAGCTGGGGAGGTCCATGTTGGGCGCGATCAGCGGCGCAAAGATGACTGCCAGATGACCCGCCGGCGTGCCCCCATCAGGCCCTCGGCTGCTCGTCTCTTGCAGCAGGCTCACGAGCAACCTGATGCGCACGTGGAACCGCACGCAGACCAGTGCCGGGTTGTGATGAGCCAGAGATGAGATATGAAGAGGAACGTCGACGACGTACTGGGTCATTTGCCGTTGGACTGCGGGCAGGTCGTTCATGAGTGCCTGGAGTTCTCGTCGCCGCGTGCTGTCGGTCTTGTGGCCCTCGGCCACAGCCACATAGCGCAGGAAGAGCGAGTGAGGAATCAATGGACCTGAATCGCGGAGCGCCCTAAAGAACACAACATGCGCGCATAGGCGATGTGTCAGCTCTCCTCAACGTTCGTGCGCACCACAGCGCGCACTCACTCATTCATGCTTGCGTACATCTTTAGCGCAGCTGCGACAGAGTGAGGGTTCATCTGCTCGAGATCGACCTCGGCTGTGTTGGTTGCGTTCAAGGTTAGATGTGCGAGCACGGCAAGCGCAGGTCGGGGTCGGGGTCGAGATGTCGTACGGGATGCGCTCGCCAGTTGTCGTCGAATCGCAGACACCTCGTGCGAGAGCCCGGCATCGCAGAACAGGCCCTTCTCCCAGGCGCCTGTCAAGACACGCAGACCGGTCAGTGGAGGAAGACCAAGACAAACCCAAGGCAGAGGACGACGTCCGCGTGCCTTTGGTGGACATGAGCCACTGGGCGGCGTAGATGACAAACATCTGCTCGCAGGTGCGGCTCATCTCCTGCTGGCTGCTCCCCTCGCGTGAGTCCTCCCTCGAGCTGTCGCTACGCTCGGCTTCGACTGGAGAAGTCGGGGTGTGAGCTAGCCCAACAATACACACATGTGCGTCATGAGGAGAGACAGCGCGTACATGTCGAAGCTGTGCCAGTAGCTTCATGCAAGGCCAGCATCCAGTGCTGGCGCTCCTTGTCGGAATCTGATGAGCATCATCACAGACAAGAGTCGATAGATCAGACACTCTGCATCGGCCGTGCGCGCCGACGCAACACTCACGCACACCGACGCATGCACGCGCACCTGCGACAAAGTAGTACGTTCGGTCGGCCGATCGTATCTCGAACGAGTTCGGCTGCGTGTGCGTGTGCGTGTGCGTGTGCGTGTGCGTGTGCGTGTGCGTGTGCGTGTGCGTG
>CDFA01017997.1:0-12866 GCA_000826305.1 Acanthamoeba healyi
GTGAGTGAGTGAGTGAGTGAGTGGAGTTATTGCATGTGGAGGTAGAGAAGCGAAGTCACACGACAACAGCATACCTGAGGCGGGTGAGGGAGGAGAGCTGGCCAATGGAAGGCGAAAGGCCCTCGAGATAGTTTCGGTCGAGGGCAAGGTCGGCCAAGGCAGGAAGTGAGCACAGCGCCTCAGGGAACTCGTGAAGGCCGTTCTGCGACAGATCGAGCTTGCTCAACGCTACCAGCTTGCCCATCTGAGCACAAGGGACGTGTGTCAAACACCGCATATGCGATGATCTCCAAGAGAAGGTCTGACCAAGAGAAGGGGGCGTACATCGTCGGCCGGAGGGAAGCTTCGCACGCGGTTGCCAGCGAGAAGCAGTTCAGAGAGAGCAGTCGCCGAGCAGAGGGCCGTTGGCCACTCCTTGATGCGGTTGTACTTGAGGTCCAGCGCCTGAAGATGACATTCCCACCGATCCCGTCGACGTTAGCGCAACGCGCGCGCAGCAGTTGAAGAGGAAGAGGAGAGAGTGCCTGCAAGTCGGTGAATTCAGCAACCTCACCCGGGATGGTGGTGATGTGGTTCTGGAAGAGGTACAGCTTCTTGAGCCACTTCTTGGAGAGGATGTCAGCGTCCCATTCCTTGAGCTCCTTCTTCGATCGATCCAGCACTGGCACGCGCGTGGCTGATAGAATGGGATCCGCTGTGAGAGGGATATCAGGTCGACTGAGAGTGCTGGGTGGCATGCAGTACCAGAGCCCGGGCGCGGCGGCGCCACTCGAGGAGGAGGAGCGCGCGCGGCGAGATCGGTGAGCGGGATCGACGTCGTCTCTGCCTCGACTGCTCGGCGAGTCGTGAGAGAGGTCGTGATTGGAGTGGAGAGGAGAGGAGAGAAGGACCATGTGAGCCAGCCGAGTGCAAAGAGCATAGCGTACGCCTGCCAGCGCTGTCTTCTCTCTGAATGAAGGCAGTAGACGGGAGCGCCGCGTACCCGACTGGGCCCTGTCGCGCGGTGGCGGGACGGCAGGAGCGCGAGGTCTGGGCTTCTCGTTCTCTGCATCCTCCTCGCCCCTGCCAGCGCCCGGGGCAGCAGGCGCGGGCGTCACCTGACCAGCGAGCAGCAAGCATGGGCAGAGCATAGGCAGAGTGGAGAGTGGAGAGACATTTAGGAAATGGAAAAATGATTAAACTCGAAATTATCGAAATGGAATAAAATAATCGAATTTGCTCGCATGCCTGTTGGAATGAAAGCGGGGGGGGGAAGGATGACGCACCTCGTCGAGCAGTTTGCGCTCGAGGGCGAGGCGCTCTTCGTGGATGGTCTCGTAGCGGCCCTTCCATTGGAGCAGCTCCTCCTTGAGCGTCTCGAGCTCTTTCTCCAGCGCTTCGGTCGTGTCCCCCATGGTCGTCAGGCGCGTCGGTTCTGTGTGCACACGGCGCGCGCATTAGGCTCTGCGCGATCGCACTTTGCTCCCCCCCCTCCCTATCTCGAAATGGCACCACGAATGTTCATACCAAAGGAAAAATATGAATGTACAAACGATAGCAGCTGCAGAACCGTTGGCGATGGTGGTTTGGCGCTTGCTCTTTTGCAAGGAGGGCTAAGCAAATCGATTTGGGATCGATCTGGAGGCTCGGCGTACGTTGCTCTCTTGTCTGTGGCTAAGGCGCAATTATTGCGTCCTGGAATGTATGGAACGCTCGATATGCTGTGCCGCATTCCTTGGCCACGGTTCCAGGAACGATGCTGCCGGTTTGGGGCGATGGCGAAGATTGCTTTTTACAAGGAAAGACAAAAGGGGACAGCGTCACCGCCACGACGATCGACACAACGGCAATGAGGGCGACAGGGCGGCGGCTTCCGTGGGGTTGGGCTGGTGGTGCTTCAAGCGAGGTAGTTGTAGATGGCGGTGTTCTTGGGATCACGCTCCAAGTACTCCCTGTCGATCAAGCTCTCGATTCGCTTCTTGACGTCTGCAGGCTGTAGAGAGAGAGAGAGGTGTTTGAGTCATTGGAGAAAAGATCACGCCTACGCTCAACAGATGCACAGCGATATTTGTTGTCCATGTACTGTGGGAGGAAGGTCAGGGTTACCTTAAGGGGGAATTTGAGCTGTTGGTAGAGCTCGGCCATGAGCTGGTTGTGCGTGAGGGTCTTTCTAGTCTTCATGATGCGCACGATGGCAGCGTCGATCTGGAACTGTCGGTCCTGGAACACGCTTTCCTTTGTCTTGGTGTTTTCCTCCTCCTGCACAGGACACACGTACGCGTTGAGTTGATGCGAAGATGAAGGAAGAGAGCGTAAAGAAAAGGCGCGCGTACCGTCTCCTTCATCTGAATGGAGTTGACCTTGATACGGTAGAGCTTGTGGCGGAAGTCGTCGTTGAAATTGAACACGTCGTCATCGCCTACCTCCTTGCCCTTGGGCTCTTTCGTCAACGGACGCACCTTGCCGCAAGCGAGCGACAGCAGCGTGCGCTTCAATTCCTTCTGCTCGATGCCCGTGGACTCGGCGATGTCCTTATACGAGATCGACTTGGCATCGTTGAAGAGAAGCATCACCACAGTCTGCACTAAGGATACGGCCAGTTCCTTGCGTCCCTGCAGTTGCCATAATGGTGAAGGAATGAGGTTGGATGCTGTCGCAGGACCATGATAAGATATGCTGGCGTACCTTGGGGAAGAAGGCCTTAAGCACAGTGTGACCGAGCGTGTGCTGCCAGAACAAACGGCGGCCCTGGTACTTGGCCAGATAGAACCCTCGGAACACATCCTGGCACTGAGCGAGCTGTGGTGGCAGCTTGATGTCGAGCGGAGTGTAGGCGGGCCAGTAGCCCGTCGTCAGCACGCTCACGTTGACCTCCAAGTCCTTCAGCTGAAGCAATGGGAAAAATTTTAGCCTAGGTCACTCATGTTGGCGTAGCAGGCTTAGTGCTCTTACCTCTTGTGCTTGGCGAGACTGTCGGAAGGAGATCATGATGTCCTTGGACAACTCCACGTCCTTAAACATGCCCTCCAGCTTCGAGGTGAAGCCGCTGCCACACTCAGTCTTGAGCTTGGAGATCATCGACTTCTCGGCATCGATCGATGCACTCTTTCCGAGAAGAAGTCGCTTGGCGAGGTCCTTCTTGTAGAAAGCCTCGAATACGTCCTTGCCGTTGATGAACCGGAACAGCACCATCACACGATCCATCAATGTCTCGAGCTCCTCCTCAGTGGCTGCCTTGTTGCCGGCCTACAGTGATAAGTGATAGAGGGAGAGAGAGACAAGGTTATGAGAAAGATTGGTAAAGAAGGCACAGGGCTCTCTGCTACCTTGAGCTTTGCATCGACGAACTTGGCGATGAGTTCGGCCGGTCTGTTCTCTCGAGTGTTAATGAATTGCTCAAACGCCTCCTTCATGGCGTGTGCAAATATGTCCGTCGAATGGAACGAATCTCGCAGGATGGTATCCAGCTTGGCCTAGAGCCGTACACAACCGTGCACACAACCGGCCCATGACAATATCAACATCAGCAAAGGCCTTAACACAACCACACGACGTTGTTTCGAGTGCGGCGCACCTTGAGCTCCAGCAACGTCTGAACCATGGCCTTGTCCCTCTCGGCGTCGTTAACGACCTCGGCGCCCGCGGCCTTGATGTGCGTATTGAAAGCGACTCGCACCAGGGGTAGACTCTGTACGCGCGAGTAGAGTCCGTAGAGGCGAGCGAGATCCGCGACTCGTCCCTGTTCGACGAGGCGATCAAAGCCCTTCTGGAGGATGCCCTCAGCGTGGGACGCAATGAGAGCGTTCTCCACCGAAGTGAGAAGCGGGCGGCGCGTGGAAGGCTCCAGGTAATGCGTCACTCTCTGCTCCTCCTGTACTAGTCGCTCCTCCACGTGGGCCAAGTAGTCCGCGATCTCCATGTCCGCCAGCAGGCGCCCCGACTGTTCAACAACGCACGTAAAGGATGAGCACATGATCCAGGCTGAGCTTAGTCTGCAAGTAAAGTGCAAGATCTTAGTCCATACCTCTTGTGAGTAGTACTTGCCGGTGGCGACGACAAAGTTGCGCTCGAACCGCTCGGCGTAGACGCCGATGGAAGCCATCATGCGAATGAGATTCTTGATGAGGTCGCGTTCCACCATCTCTCCATCCCGCTCGCGCTCGACAAGGCTGAGCAGTCCGACGACGAGCTTCTTCTCCACCTCGGGCTCGGCGATGACGTTCTCGCGCCACAGCTGGAGGCCCAGATCCCACAGCGAACTGACGCCTGCCGTCTGGATCACATACGTGCGGTCCAAATACAGGAAGATGCTGCGGATGTAGAACTACACGAGAAGAGTTGTCAGCAACGTCTAAGTGGGAGCTAGAGTCACGCCGCCACCGGATGGCTGTGTGTACCATCGATTGACAGTAGTCATTCCAGACGTTGTTCACAGAGAGGAGGAAGGCGGCGGGATCTTGAGAGCGCGCCAGCTGCTGCAGGGCGGCCTTTTGTGCTCGGATGTGACGTTCGCATTCGCCCTGGATCCTCGTGTACAGGCTTGCTCCCAGCTTCTGCGAGCACAGGTTCTCGGTGGACTGTACACGCACGGGGTGGCGAATGACCGTGAGCGTGTGCATGTCCCGTGCTGAGGGATTGGCAGATCTACAGAACTGCTGTGGGCTCTAGAAGAACGATTTCGAGAGATCGATCGCTAGAAAGATGGAAGAGGAATTTCTAACCTTGTAGAGCTCTTCTTCGCCGTACTGGACGGCCTGCTTGCTCTGCACGGCAGCGATGGCAGCCTGCAGCTTCTCCCACGTCTTTTGCTCGTAGTCGTCAGGCAGTCCCTTTGAGGCTGTGTCCGCGTTGGAGGAGACGTCTCTCGATCAGCGCAAACCAAAAGGCATCATCTCGCATGCGTGCACAGCAAGGTGTGGTGCCAGAGGATCGATCGTGCACCACGACTTGGGTGGTCTGCAGAGGGATCGAGGGTACGTACTCTTGAGGCCGCGGATCACGAGCTTCTTGACCGGCTTGCTGCCAGCGCTGTTTCGCAGACCTCCGTTGGATGCTGCGGCTCCATTCACCTTTGCTGGCGAGGCCATGTTGGCAAGCTTCGACTTCTTGGCGGGCGAGGCAAAGAGGGAAGCGCTAGAAGTAGACGTAGAAGATGACGACGATGCTCCGCTGAGGTCCAATTTCCTCTTGAGCGAAGCGGGCGAAGATGGAGACTGGGTGTCGTCTACGCGGGATCTCTTCGAGGACGAAGATGAAGAAGAAGACGAAGAAGCTGAAGCAGTGCTGCTGGGTTCGGGGCTCTTTCTCCTCCTTTGTTCCGATTGCAGTGAAGACATATAAATGGGTTCGCTCGCTAGTTGGTGATAATGATGACGTCAAGACAGATCTGGCCGTGCAGAGTTCAGGAGCTTGGTTGGACAGTTAGGGGAACGATGACATGCGAGGATCAGCGCCCGATCTTCGAGAAGAAAAGAAGAAAGGAACCCGGTCTATCGAATCTCCTCCACCTCACACCTTGCTTCTAGCTGCGGCTGAGTGCGCTTGCGAGATGGAGCGCCGATTGCGCGTGTGGATTAGTCCGCGAAAGAAACGGAAAGAAACACAGAGAAATCGAAGAAAATATTTATCGACAAAAATGCTGGGCAGACCACAAGGGAAATTGGGGCTTTCGCCGAGCGAGAGGCAGCAGTTGTCACGCCGATTGCTCATCCGTTGTGGCGCCAGATCGTGCTAGGCAGGTTGGCCATCGGCCGATGCGAACAGCCGACGACACCCCCAACGTCATTTCCTGCCAATGCGCTGCTTGGCTTCCAGGGTTAGTGGTCAGGTGGTAGGTCATCAGCAGATGATGGTGATTAATTGGTGGACCGATGGTGTAGCGTGCCATCCCGGGATGAGTGCTCGCGCTAGAGCTGCTGATAACAGATGCAGGGCGAGGAGAGGGCACCACCTAACACAGCTCGCGTGCTGGCCAAGCACGTGCAGATCTCTCCCACACCTTTCTCGTTAGCATATGGACAGCTTTCTAAGCCAGAATAACAGCATTGTCATGGTGACTTCGGATGCCTCCAAGCACGCACATAAATGCGCTCGAGCTGCATTGTAAGTTGCCAAGGCCGCATTCACGTGGCCGCTTGCGCGTCGGACTCGCTGCGCGTAGAGTCCTCGATTAGGTCTCGGAACGCTTGCTCGCTAGCTTCCTGCGCAATGTTCCAAGGAAGCGACCAGTTGAATACCCGAGCCGAACTCTACCCCATAGGAGGGCTGGCCCGTCTGTCGGGATAGCGAGCTCGTGTGATGCGCTTGGGATTCAGCCGCGTGCACGGTCTGCGTTCTAAGTTCGAACAAAAAACGAAGTTACTGAGGACGCTTTGAAACCAAATTGCAGGGCAACACGCTGTGTGCCTAAAAAGGCTCCCGGTGGGTGCACTGAGTTCATGGTGGGGCCAAGAGCTGTGACGACTTGTAGTCTTATAGGACTCGCTCGGCTGCACTCGGCCTCATTACTCCTCGCAACGGCTTCGACACACAACAACATCATCCCCACACACAGCTCCCGATTGAGTTTCAAATACGGACAGAGCACACGTTTGGGCTTACTACATCAGCCCTTTGAGAGCCTTCTCCTGCGCCCAAGAGCCACTTCGACTATCCTCCCGCCACCGTGACAGACGAGCACGCACACCACCACCGCACCCCAACCTTACCTCTCCGCACACCACGCTGGGCTTGAGCCTGCCCAGGGCTTCGCGCGAAACGAGGTGCTCTCGATGGCGATGACGCGCCGCAACACAACGGGCTGCTTGCTCAAGATGAAGCTGGACAAGAACGACCTCGACACGCCCGCCATCACCGTCAACATCAACAGCCGCGAGTGCATCTCGATCGAGGCCGCAGAGGGCTTCGACCAGACCGCGAGAGAGAAGCGACCCAAGTCTCTCGACCTCTCGTCCGAAGGGGCAGCCACCACCACAACCGCCGCTGCCCTCCAAGGGGACTCAGCTGACGCGCTCCACAGCTCCACGGCAACCCTGTCCAGTTCAGGGTTGGACTTGGCCGGTGAGTTCCTATGCATACCCGTTCTCGAGCCGCAGCTGCGACGTCGGCTGAGCGATCACCTCCGGCTCGAGGAGAGCGAGGAGGACATGATCTCGGGATCGACCGGCGAGTCGGGGTCGAGCCTGAGCTCGTCCGAGGAGCTGGAGCGGGAAGGAGAGGTGAGCCTGGCCAACCGCGAGCTCAAGGCCTACCGAAAGCGGAGGTATATTGTGAAGGAGATCCTCGCCACAGAGACCACCTACGTGAGCCATCTTCGAGATATGGTCGAGGTACGAGCACAGACACGCCTCCTCTGCACCCACGACGCCCTCCTCACACACACGCGTGTGCTCTTGATGCAACCCAGGGCTTCTTTGAGCCCATGGAGCTGGCGGTCAAGAACCCCTCGCACAGCCCGCTGCTACCCCGCCTGCGCGCCGGAGCTCACGCTCACGGAGTCCTCCCCACGTGGGAGGATCTCAAGGAGCTCTTCTCGACCATCGTCACCATCTATGAGCTCAACGCCACCTTCCTCTCGAGCCTCCAGGCCATGCAGGTCCACATCGACAACGGCAACGACGCCCAGCTCCAGCTCGGCGATGCCTTCCTCGCGGTGGTACGTCCTCCACCCACGTGCCTCCCGGGATATCGTCGCTGCCCAGCGACATGTCCTTTTCTCAGCGATCAGAGCTACGCTCTTAAGCGACCAGTTCCTGAACTTTCCATGGCAACCGCACAATCTCACAAAATTTCCTTTTTATTTTTATCACAGACGGACTCGTTCAAGTTCTACTCGTCGTTTGTGAACACCTACCAGGCGAGCACGGACGCGTACGAGCGCATACGGGAGACGCTCATCTACAAGGAGCTCTGCAAGGCCCTCGAGGAGCGAGGCGGGCGGCTGAGCTTCAACTCGCTCATGGTGACGCCCATCCAGCGCATCCCTCGCTACCTGCTCCTGCTGCGGGATCTCCTCAACAACACCCCGCCGGCCCACCCCGACCACGCCAAGCTGTCGGTGGTGCTGCCCAAGATGGAGGAGGTGGCGACCTACATCAACACGGAGAAGAGCAAGTTCGACAACCTGACGGTGATCCTCAATCTGAGCTACCTGATCTCGGGCTACACGGACTCGTTCATCAAGCCCGGCCGCAAGTTCATCAAGGAGGGCTACCTCAAGATCTACGACGAGGAGGCGGCCAAGTCCAAGAGGCGATACTTCTTCCTCTTCAGCGACATCCTCCTCATGACCCGGCCCAAGCGCGGCAGCACGTTCTTCAACAAGGGCACCGGGCGCTACCAGTTCGTCGACTCGCTCCAGCTCCTCTCGGGCAGCGTCCACTCGTACGACAAGGCCGAGCTGGTGCACGGCCTCAAGGTCTCGCAGCCCGACGGCGTCCACTACATCCTCCACACCAAGGAGAAGGAGGAGCGCGTGGCCTGGCGCGAGGCCTTTGAGGAGGCCATCCAGAGCGTGTGGCTCTACACCTCGAGCACCAACAAGACGCGCTCGCAGTCGGTGCCGGCGCCGTGGGAGAAGGTCTCGTCGCGCTCGACGCCCTCGTCGCCGATCGACATCTCCGAGGCGGCCAAGATGCGGTTCAAGAGCCGCAGCTCGTCGATGGACCACTCGGGCCAGCGCCAGAACGGGCGCAAGCGGTCGGTGCACGATCCGACGCTGACGGGCGCCATGACCCTGTCGCTCTCCACCAACTCGGCGTCGCCGCTCTCGTCGACGTCGTTCTCGTCTTCGCCGCTCTCGTCCGGCACATTGTCGTCCATCAGCTCGACGTCGAGCCCCATCTCGCCTCGCTCGCCGACGCCGGCGTTCGTGTCGAGCCTGGTCACCTCGTCGCTCGTGCAGAGCGCCAGCAGCGCGCTCAACAGGCTGACCTCGCGCGGGAGGACGTCCAGCAAGGAGAAGAACGATCGCAAGGGCCGACGACGAAGCACGACGCTCACGTCGAGCGACACCGCGGTGCCGGTGCATCCATCGAGTCTGCAGTCGTCGACCAAGTGCTCGGTGTCCTCCTCCAACGACGACGTCAAGACGCGCACAGATGCGCCCAAGACCGGCAAGCAGATGCTCTCGCGCTCGCTCACCGCCACCGACCTGCTCGAAGGCCTGACGTTTGACCTGACAGCACCAGCGCCTTCGGTGCCCACGCCAATATCATCGCCTGCGTCATCGCGTGCGTCGGCACCAGCATCATCATCTCCATCGAAGAAATCATCGCCATCGTCGACATCACCAGCATCGCCACCGCCGATAGTGCCGCTTCTGTCGCTGCAGTCGTGCTCATCCTCCGAGGCTGCCGCGCGCCCACGAACCAACCCGACGGACCGAGCCGTGGGCTCCTTCTTCGCCTGACGAGCCAGACAGACACGGTCACCTCTCGCACTGTAGCAGTAATCCTCCGCCACATCACCGCCATCGCGCTCTCACTATTATTTATTAGTTGTCTCCTGATTTTTGTTTGTTAATATCCACAGGACCTCCACCACCCCAACATCATACACACACACACACACACATTAAAGTTTAGAGTTGTACCTTGTACCATGCTAGCCCTCTGTCTCTCTGTGCCTCACTTTGCCACGCTCGGGTTCTGCTCTGTGTCGGATATCTGCTCCGGTGCAGCGGCGTTTGTGCGTGTGCGTGTGCGCAGCAGGATGCGTGCGTGTGGTGCGGGTGCGGTGGTGCGCGAAGGAGCGGACGGAGAGAGAAGGTAATGAAGAAGAAACTAGATTGCAGGAAGAGAAAGCTGTACATCTCCGAATCGCTAGCGCGTGTGGGTGAATGGAAGGAGGAAAGGAACGCGAGGCCACTTGCGGCCCGCCTCCCTCCCTAGTTGTCCTTGTGCACCGGACACTCGCGGTGGTTGACCTTCTTGAACCACGTCTCGATGCAGTCCTCATGAAACACGCAGAAGCAGTCCATCCTGCTCGCACGCACGCGTGCAGATTGAGTGTTGGACGGCAACAGCAACAGAACGGTGACGGTAGTGAGTCCACTCTCACGTACCATGTGACCCGGTCGCCCTTGCTGAAGTCAAGCAGACAGATCTGGCACTCCTGGTCGGGCACCTTGTCTCGCAGCGTTTGCACTGCACGGGGCGAGAGGACGGTTAGCATCAGGCAGGTTAGTAGCGGTAGGTGAAATAGGAAACGCCACACCACGTCACGTCGCTTACATAGCAGAATGCACGTACCCAGCGAGCTCTTGCCGACCTCCTTAGGCAACTCCACGGGCTTGTTGATGTGCTCAATGTACATACTGCGCGACATCATCAACGCCTGATACATCTCCGCTCTAGTGCGAAGCTGTGTGAGTGCGCTGGGTGGGCCCAACGAAGAGCAACGACAAGGAGGCCCGAACGACTGGCCGGCATGCGTACAGGTCTCCGTGTGCGTTTTGCAGGTGTCGAAGGAGGTTTGTGTTCTCGTCGGGTTCGTAGCTGACGCCCTGCGAGCGACGACGATGGGAGAGGACGTCAGTGAGAGTGTGGGCGTATAGCGGCACGTGTGGCCATCACACACGGCACTGCGGTACCGTTTCGTGTTCGCAGATGGGACAGGCGACGGTCTGCAGGCAGGTCGAATGGTTCGTGGCCGCGTGGGACGGCAGCTCCTGGGCCTCGAGTCTGCTGGCACAGTCGGGATACGGGCACTTGAACGTGTCTCTGTACATCTCATACCCCATCATCCTGATGACCACACCACGCCCCCACGTCAGCTGATCACCATCACGCGTACAGACAAGCCGTGGCGCAATGCACGCAGACACTCCGTGTAAGCACGGAGCGCCGTGGGCTGGGCGACTGCAACGTACGCGTCACCGGCGGCCGATCGAGCCATTTCGAGGGCCATCTGCTCGTCGAGGTTCATCGCCTCCATACTCCCCTGCGGCCGTGGTGCCGGCGACTGCGCCTGCTCCACTAGGAACTGGTTCGTCAGGCACTCGTCCTGTGTTGCCCCAACCACAGAAGCACGTCGTGAGCAACACACACCAAGAGCAGATCTGAGACCACCAAGCTCGGAGCATGGCAGTTGTCGAGCAAGGGCCAAATCTTTAGGGGGAGTACGTGGGGATACAAATTTCGTTTGGGGGGGGGGGCGAATCGGAGCTCAGCCTTGGCGACGTACGATGTGCGTGTTGATTTCCCGAGCGTCCTCGGTCACCAGGATGATCTGACACACGGGGCATTGCATGGTCGTCGCTCGTAGCTCGTAGCGCTCACACAAAGAGACCTCTCTGTTTCGGGGGATGCGCCCACACCGCACGCAGATTCCAAGCTCTCTTGGGTCGCAACAAAGATTCAAAAATTTATTTTTGCTGCAAAAATGAATAACTGAAACTTTTTCAAATACTCTGCATTCCATAGAACTTCCGCCGAAGTGATGGTTGTTATCGACTCAGCAGGTGAATCCGTGGCCATAGGCGACGGAACTGCGTGAGCGTTTACGTGTGGATGTTGGGGTGGGTGTAGTTGATGCTGACGATGACGAGGCGAGGAGAATGGAATTAGCAGTTCTCGCTTTTGCCCTCGCTTGCCGGTTGGTTGTCGCCGGCGTCGTCTTCGTCGTCGTCCGTGTTGATGAGAAGGAGAGTGTTGCAGGCGAGCTGGGGGAAGTAGCTGGGGAGGTCCATGTTGGGCGCGATCAGCGGCGCAAAGATGACTGCCAGATGACCCGCCGGCGTGCCCCCATCAGGCCCTCGGCTGCTCGTCTCTTGCAGCAGGCTCACGAGCAACCTGATGCGCACGTGGAACCGCACGCAGACCAGTGCCGGGTTGTGATGAGCCAGAGATGAGATATGAAGAGGAACGTCGACGACGTACTGGGTCATTTGCCGTTGGACTGCGGGCAGGTCGTTCATGAGTGCCTGGAGTTCTCGTCGCCGCGTGCTGTCGGTCTTGTGGCCCTCGGCCACAGCCACATAGCGCAGGAAGAGCGAGTGAGGAATCAATGGACCTGAATCGCGGAGCGCCCTAAAGAACACAACATGCGCGCATAGGCGATGTGTCAGCTCTCCTCAACGTTCGTGCGCACCACAGCGCGCACTCACTCATTCATGCTTGCGTACATCTTTAGCGCAGCTGCGACAGAGTGAGGGTTCATCTGCTCGAGATCGACCTCGGCTGTGTTGGTTGCGTTCAAGGTTAGATGTGCGAGCACGGCAAGCGCAGGTCGGGGTCGGGGTCGAGATGTCGTACGGGATGCGCTCGCCAGTTGTCGTCGAATCGCAGACACCTCGTGCGAGAGCCCGGCATCGCAGAACAGGCCCTTCTCCCAGGCGCCTGTCAAGACACGCAGACCGGTCAGTGGAGGAAGACCAAGACAAACCCAAGGCAGAGGACGACGTCCGCGTGCCTTTGGTGGACATGAGCCACTGGGCGGCGTAGATGACAAACATCTGCTCGCAGGTGCGGCTCATCTCCTGCTGGCTGCTCCCCTCGCGTGAGTCCTCCCTCGAGCTGTCGCTACGCTCGGCTTCGACTGGAGAAGTCGGGGTGTGAGCTAGCCCAACAATACACACATGTGCGTCATGAGGAGAGACAGCGCGTACATGTCGAAGCTGTGCCAGTAGCTTCATGCAAGGCCAGCATCCAGTGCTGGCGCTCCTTGTCGGAATCTGATGAGCATCATCACAGACAAGAGTCGATAGATCAGACACTCTGCATCGGCCGTGCGCGCCGACGCAACACTCACGCACACCGACGCATGCACGCGCACCTGCGACAAAGTAGTACGTTCGGTCGGCCGATCGTATCTCGAACGAGTTCGGCTGCGTGTGCGTGTGCGTGTGCGTGTGCGTGTGCGTGTGCGTGTGCGTGTGCGTGTGCGTG
>CDFA01018002.1:0-12271 GCA_000826305.1 Acanthamoeba healyi
GACGCCAAGCTGACTGTCATCGGCGTCTACGACATCTTTGGCTTCCACAACAACACCAAGCAGGTGCGTGTGTCCCCCCCCCCTCTCGCACACTCTCATCTCGCTGTGCCACAACGACACGGAACTAAATTTCTCATCTTCCATCTTTTCATCTTTTCATCTCTTCATTCATCTGTCAACGACAGTTCTGCGACCTGGTGTCGCAGGCCACCCACGCTCGGGTGCTGCTGCCGGACCTCTTCCGCGGCGCGCCGTGGACCGAGGAGAAGATGAAGACGCTCGAGTACGTTACCTGTCCTGTCTGGGGTCGTGCCTGCGCGCTCGCGATGGAGACTAAGACAACCGACCTCTGTCTGTGCCGCCGTGGCGCGCTGCAGCCGAAGCGAGCTGATGAAGTGGATCGGGACGGAGGGCTCGTGGGACAAGATCCGACCCAGCCTCGCCGCCATCGCCGAGTTCGCCCAGAAGGAGGGCGCCCAGAAGATCGTCCTCTTTGGCTTCTGCTGGGGCGGTACGTCGCACACAACACACCGCACGACACGCATAGCACGGCATGCACAGCTTGGCGTGCTCACCATCAATGCCGTGTTGGTTGTGCCCATCAGCCAAGATGGCCGCGTTTGCCGCGCAGGATGCGTCGACCTACAGCGCGGCGGCGTTCATCCACCCCTCCATGTTCACCCCCGACGACGCCAAGCTCCTCAAGGTCCCCATCATCAACCTGCCCTCCAAGGATGACTGCGACATGGTACACGACACACGACACGACGCACGACCTGCGCACTCGACGATGCGCTCTTCTAACGTTTGTGTGCGTGTAGGTGCCCTACATGGAGGCGCTGAAGGAGGCCAACCCCGAGGTGCACGAGCGATCGGAGCACAAGCGCTTCGAGGACGTCCACCACGGATGGTGCGCCGCGCGCGGCGACTGGTCCAACGAGCTGCAGGCGCAGCGCGCCAACGAGGCCATCAAGCTCGTGGCCGACTTCTTCAAGAAGCAGACCCAGGCTTGACCGCTACACACAGTGACTGAGTGATAATGAATGATCTGTTCGTGCAGTGCAAGAGAGCCTATGTACACACACATCGCTTGCGCTGCTACTGGTACGTCTCTCAGCTCTCGGGCGCGGGCGGGAGCGGATTGACGTGCGGGTCGAGCTTGAGACGGAGCATGCCCGCCTGCTCGTTGGCGCGGGCGATCGTGTGTCGCACGGCCTGCAGCGACTCCTGCGGCACCATCTCCGACTCTCTGTGCTCAGGACAACACATCACACAGACAGAGGGCGAGTGAGTGACACCCACAACAGCAGCTCAAGGCGAGGCGAGAGGTCAAACGTACTCGTCGGTACGAAAGGAGGAGAGGAAGTGCAATATCTGGATCGGATTGAGCAGCTGGAAGATGTCCTTGACGTCCTTGTCGTTGGTGAACAGGCGCTTGTCCACCACCAGCACGTTGGCAGCCTCCTCGATGTGGCCCAGGCAGTCCCTGACCCGCGCCGGGTCGGGCAGGCTGGTGGCGAAGAGCCACTCGCGGATGGGCGAGAGGCCGAACTTGATCTGGAAACCGATCCCCGACGTGCACAGCTCGCTGCGCTGGACCAGCGTGTTGAACAGGTGCGCGTTGATCGCGTGCGCCACGTCCTCCAAGATCACCTGCACCACGCTCGGGTACACCCTAACACACGCAGGTCGTGCATGTTAGCAAGAAGAGCGACGAGGGCTTGTCGGGGGAGGAGTGGAGGACGCGTACTTCTTCTTCTGAACGGTCTGGAGGAAAGCCTTGAGCTTGTGGGTCACCTCCTCGGGCGAGATCTTGGGGCCCTCGTCGTCGAGTTGTGGCAGTGCGGCGGCAGTGGGGCGCCTTCGCTTGTCCTTCTCGCGTTCGCGGCGGACCATGCTCTTCCTTCGCGACAGGAACGGGCGGTACTCGATGATGGCCGGCACGATCACTGGCCCGAGCTCTTCCATCGCAACGTCGACCAGGTTGGCCACGGCGTCGAGCATGACGGCCTCGAGATGGAGCAGGGTCAACGCAGCACTGTCGTCGCTGCCGCTCTTCTCCTTGTCGATGGCCTCGGCGAGGAGCTTCTTGACCTCGTCGCGGCTGAGGTTGCGCTTCTCCTTCTCGATCCAATAACGAGAGACGACGCCGCGGCTCTTGACGCTCCGGGTGACGATCAAGTTGCGCACGTCCTTGGCCAGATCACGGCCAGGCAGACCTGGCTTCGTCTCGACGTCGCCCTGCCCGTAGGTCATGTGCGACAGCGTGGCCACGTACGACAGCCAGTAGCTCTGCATCCCGAGGTCCTCGGCCTCGCGCTGTTTTAGTTCCGAACGAAAGAACGAAGCGATCAGAACACGGATCGTGCGATGAAGAGGAAGGGCGAGAGGAGTGGGGAGTACCTGGATGGAAGTGCTAATGGCATTGATCGCCTTCTTCACGAAGTTGGCCTTTTGGGCCGGTGTGCCGTGGTACTGGACAAGCTGGGTGTGGAGATCGAGAGCAGCTCGGGGCACATCTGGCACAGCCATGAATGTAAGTCAAGTGTAAATCACACACAGATGTGGCGATGAGTGGAGCGCGGACGTACCACCAGCGCAATAGGCGTCCACGTCGGCCATGTAGATGTTCTTCTCGATGATCTCCTTCTCCTGCAAATCTCGGCGGAGTTCGTCGAGCTCTTGCTCCTTCTTGCGCTGTTGCTTATCCTTCTCCTCGCGCTCGCGTTCCATCTGCCTCCGGAGCATCTCCTTCTCCTCCACTTCGATCTGCTTCTCCTTGCGAATGCGCTCCTTCTCCTGCACCTCCTTCTCCTTCTCTTTCTTGATGCGCTCGCGTTCTTCCCTCTCGCGCTCCTTCTCCAACCTCTGACGCTCCTTCTCCTCTCGCGCCCGCTTCGACTCCTCGTCGCGCTTTCGCTCGCGCTCGATCTTGTCGCGCTCCTTCTCGCGTCTCGAGCCGTCCTTGATGCGCTGGTTCTCCTCGATGAGCGCGAGGATCTTCTGACGCAGCAGCTTGGTCTTCTCTTTCTTGAGCGTGATCTCCTCATCCTTGTCCTGCAGTTCCTTCTGCAGAGCCTCACGCTCGCGCTTGGCCCGCTCGGTCAGCTCGCGCTTCGCCTTGGCCTCCTGGTCGCGCTCTCGTTGCAGGACCTCCACGTCGTGCGAGAGCTTGGCCGCGCGGGCTTCCATATCCTGGTGTTCCTCGGCGGCCTGCTTGTCGGCCGCTCGTCGCTTGCGTTCGATCTCGATCAGCGCCACCAAGCTGTCCTTCTCGCGCTTGAGCTCCCCCCGCGCTTCGCGCTCCTTCTCGAGCTCGCTCTGTGCGGCCACGCGCTCAGCACGCTCCCTGTCCAGATCCTGGGTTAGAGCTTTCAGGTCACTGAGCTCCTTCTCGCGCTCCCCGAGCAGTGTGTCGCGGTTTCGGCGTTCCATCTCGAGCTCTTCGCGCAGGCGCGCCGCCGCCGCCTCCTCGTGGCTCTGTCCCTCGACACGCTCACGCTGTCTTTGCTGGGCTTCGAGCTGCTCCCTCTCCTTGCGCTCGCGTTCCAGCTGCGCTGCTCGCTTGCGCTCCGACTCAATCGTCTCGCCGAGCTTGCGCTTCTCTTCGCGCTCGCGTTCGATAATCTCCTCAAACTCCCTCTTCTGCTTCTCCATGCGTTGAGCCGCGCGCTTCACCACTTCGTCGTTGACCAGCTTGTCCTCTTCGAGCTGCTTGAGTCGTTCCTCGAGACCGGCCCGAGCCTTGCGCTCCTGATCGAGCTCAGTCTCCATCCGCACGCGCGTTGCGGTCCATTGCTCGCGCTCGGCATTCAGCGCGGCAGAGGCCTCCTCAGATCCCGTACGGGCGTTGATTGCGTCGGCCAGCTGCGCTCTGATCTCCTCGGCGGATGCAGTCTGATGAGCGAGCTCTTGCTTCAGCGCCTGCTTGCTCTGCTTGGCCTTCTGCAGCTTCAGGCCGAGCAAGCCCAGCTGACAGTCCTTATCACCGCGGTCTCGCTCCGCGGCGGAGAGCTCCTCGTGCACGCGCTCCTTGTCCTCGCGCTCCTTGCTGAGCTGATCGCGCAGCTCGTCGATCTCTTTGTCCTTGGCATAGAGATCCTCCTGCTCGTTGACCACCGCCTCGAGTGTGCGCGAACGCTCTTCCTCAAACCGTTGCTTCTCATCGAGGTAGGTCTGGCGCATGGCCTTCATCTCCCTGATCTTATCCTCGAGCTTGGACTTGACCTCGGCAAACTCGGACTCCTTCTGTGCGAGCCTCTCCTCGCGCTCGCGCACTTGGCTCTCGCCGTGTCGCTTGTTCTCCTCGGCCTCCATGCGCGCGCCCTCGAGCTGTCGCTCGACCTCGGCCTTGGCCTGCCGTTCTTGGGTGACGGACATCTCGGCTTCATCCTTGATCGCGCGCAGGCTTTCGATCTGGGCCGTCAGCTTGGCCAGCTGCTCCTGCTGGCGCTCCTCCTTCTCCCGCTCGCTCGATCGCTTCATCTCTTCCCACTCCTGCTCGCGTGCCTCCATCTTGTGCTTGATGGCATCGAGCTCGGCCCGGGTGGCGTCCAATGTGTGCCTCACGTCGGCCAGCTCCTTCTGTAGCTCGGCCTTGTCCGTCTGCAGGGTCGCCAGTTCGCGCTGGTGCTCTTCCTCGGCGCTCCGGCGTTGATCGTTCTCGGAGTTGAGGCGCTGGCGCAGTTCCTGGAGCTGTCCCTGCAGGGTCTCGATCGTCTCCTTCTGCTGGACGCACTCCTGGCGCATGGCCTCGAGCTTGCGCGCGAGGAACGTCTCCACCTCCTTGCCGGCGCGACGCTCCGTGTCCCTCTGTCGCTCCTTCTCCTCCATCTCGCGCAGCAGCTTGTCGTTCTCCTCGATGAGCAGCTGCAGCTCGCGCAGGGCCATGTCCTTTTCCTCGCGCAGGTCGTTCTCGCGCGCCGTCCTCGCTTTGGCCCGCTTCTCCCTCTGCTGAGGGTCGACTCCCGGTCGGCTCGGGCGCGGAGGCCGCTCCGGAGGTCTACGCTTTTCCACCACCTCCTCTCCCGCTTGAGTGTCCACCGGTTCGGGCGCGGGCGCAGGAGCAGGTGCTCCGGCGACGATGATGTCCTTTTGCTTGATCTTCTCACGACTCGCTCTCTTCTGACGCATCTCCTCCTTGAGCTCTGCGCGCATCTTCTCGACCTCCTGATCGACTTGCTCCTGGCTCAGGATTGCGCGCTCTTCCGGTTCGGTGATCTGTTCCTCGTGCTTCTCGTGCTTCTCCTCCTCTTCATCGCTCTGCGTCTCGTTCGTCATCTGGGCCTGATGCTGGTTGAGTTCGATGAGACCCTCGCCCTCTCCTGGGTTGCGATTGCTTCGACTCCCGCTGCGCTCTCGGCGGCTCAGCACGGACGGCCTCCTCTTGCCGAGCTGCATGGGGCGTTGGTGATATGTCAGTCGGCCATCGGCCGTCTGCATCGCCGACGACCTGGACGTTGAGCTCTCGCCGTCGCCGCCGCCCTCACCAGAGAGGCGCGATGGATGGGCGACCACGGCGGTCTCGCGCTTCTCGCGTTGCTCTCGCTCCTCCATGCCGCGCTGCATGTTGAAGGGCATGAACGACACGCCGTGGCCCTTCTGGAGTCGAGCGAGGATCTCCTCCTTCTTCCTCTTCTCTTCATTGTCGTCAGCCTCACCGCCAGGCGTTCCCGCCGCCGGGCTTGCCGAGCGCTCACCGGCCGGAACGAGGCCTAGTCGCTTCTGCATGTCGAGGATGGATCTAGACCGCCCGCGTCCCTCGGGGGCTGGTTCGGGCTGCGCTGTCTGTACAGGGACGGAGAGCTGGGGCGATGAGAGATACGGAGCAGCCGCGCCCTCTCTGCGCAGGCTCTCGGCGTTGGCGTCGTCCTCTTTGGTCACCACCGATCGAAATCGGGCCCGTGCCTTCTCGATGCGGCTGATGCGGGCCTCTTCGCGCTCACGCTCCCAGGCCTCGTTGTGCTCGCGGCCCGCCTTCTCGAGCTCATGCTCGCTGCTGGCGCTGCTGTCAAACGAATACACAGGCGAAGGCTATTGCGTGCGTCACGATAAGCTGTTGTGTGAGATATCCTCCCAACGAACACCAGACAGTGGAATGTTTGAAAGAAGGGAGAGAGAGACGAACTGTGGACAGTGCTGAATCAACGCCAGGTGGTTGACCGTTGGCGGTAGGCTCCTTGGCTTTACCTCTGTTCAGCCACATGTCCTTGAGCTGCAAAAACGATCGGCGCAATTCACGAACGCGATCAGCAATTCATCGGATCAGAACATGGCGATGAGGAAGCCGTGTGTGGTACCTGATTGCCTCTTTCGTTCAGTTGCAGGGCCGTGTCTTTGACTTCAGCTTGGAGCCTCCGCAGCATCAAGGTGCTGTCCTCGTACTCTCGCTGTAGGTCTCGTGACTTCTGTCGTGCCTTGTCGAGTCCCTTCTTCTTCCTTCCCTTGTACTCCTTGCCGCTCTTCCTCTCCTTCTCTTCCTTGTACTGTAGCTTCAAGGTGCGCTCGCGCAGCTCGTCACGGATTCGGGCGACCTCCTTGGTCATCTCGGCTTCTCTCCTCTTCAGGTCCTTGTACGATCGCTGCCCCTTCTTGTACTCTGACGCCAGAGCGGTGATCTCCTTACGTCGTGGGTCGGCATGAGACAGGTTCTTCAAGTTGATGACCACCTCCTCGCCGCTTTTCCTGATGTCCCCTTCCCCCATCAGCATCGCGTTCGGAGCTAAAAGTGCACACAAAGAACGAAAACGACAAAAAGACGACAGAGAGAACGAGGGCAGAGAGGAACGTACGTTCGAGGAAGCAGAGCCGTCTCGCTGCCGGCGCGGGTGAGGATGACCTCTGAAGAAGAGGAGGCGCTGTCGTCGTCCCAGTCCCCAGAGCTGGGGGTCCACGAAGTCACCCTATGTGCCTCTGACGTTGCCATGATCGGACTCGTCGCTGTCGCGGAGGAAATTGATGTCTGGCGCGTGTTAGGAGAGTGAGGAGAGACGGGCGGGGTAGGGAGTTTGTGAGGCGAGGGCGACCACATGGGCCGGTAGTCCATGGGAACGTTTTTTCACGTGGTCACAGTTTGCTGCTGCTGCACGCTTGCTTTGTGGCTTGCACGAAGAAGAATAAGAGAGAGGGGAGGCGCAGGAGTACCTAGACTTGTCTGCGGGTTTCAAGGTGCTGTAGGCGTGCTTGTAGGCGTGTGTGGTTGTTGTCTATCTGATGTTTTCTGTAAGTTTTGTGCTCTACAGTACCAACTCCAAAACAGTGAGAATGAAAAAGGAAGCACCCACAGAGCGTGGGCTGTGCGGCTGCACACCTTGAGGGGGTGTCGTCATCCGCCCTCCCTTCACCGCTCGTCCTGCTCGCGAGGCCCCTGACCGGCTGGCGGGGAGAGAGGTCCTCCGCGAGAGCGCTTCTGCGGCTCGGCACGATTCCGCAGTCTACCCGGAAACTCCACCCGACGTTCGCCGCTCAGCTCTGCCGAAATCACCTCGAAAATGCCTCTTTCGCCAACAGGCACATTCTTGTCATGCCTTTCGTGCGTGACAAACATACCACCAGCTCAGGCACACAGAGCAGCTTGCCTGTGTGCGCGGTGGCCAAGGTTGGGCTCATGACCCACACATACATTCCTTCCAATTCAAGTCTGTGAGTGATGAGCAGCTTGCTGTGCGCGCCGTGAGTGGGCAGAGACGTACAGGTGAGCTAGTATGTGGTTGGGTTCACCTGCTCTGTCTGCCTGAAGTACCGATGGGGGCGCTGGAAAGTGGCGGTGATAATGAGAGGAATGCAAACAATTGTTTCTTGTTGCTGGAACAGAGAACCTAGCTGTGACAGCTCCGCCCCGTTCTCTCTTCTCTTTTCCTTCGTTCTTTGTTGCCGTAACGCTCCGCACGCGCACACGTCAGTGCCCTTGAGCCACACGACCTCAGCCGCGGATGAACAGACAGAGCCTGCAGTGAGACGGTCCATGGAAGAAGAGCCGCGGAGGGCGAGAAAAGCCTGGCGCCGGACATGTTCACGGCGGTGGTGAGGATCGTCACTACTCGTCCGCAGTTGAGGTTGGGAATTTTCCAGGACCGTCCCTCGGTCCGAAGCGCCAAGTTGGCCGGACCGACTCCACGCAAGCACCCCGCGGAGTGCGTGTGCTGGAGCAGGACCACGGCGCCACACGACACACTGCACCGGACTCTAGTTTCGTTATTCGCCTTCACACACAACTGAACAGGAGTGAGCACACTCTACACACACGCACACACTCATACATCGCGTGAGAGAGAGAGAGGAGGAAAGAGATGTCGTATTCGCACAGCGTAGCGCAGAGATTCAACAACAAGAAGCGCCTGGTGAAGGTGTCGTGGGAGAAGACCAAAGATGAGGACGAGGTGCTGTCGAGTAAACCGCAGGCTCAGGCCAAGCTGCTGGATCTGTTCGGCCGGGCCGTGCTGACCGACAAGCTGCTCCGCGAGATGCTGCCCGAGCCCACCTTCAAGAAGCTCATGGCCGTCCGCGAGGCCGAGCGCGAGATGGACTCGGACCTGGCCGAGCAGGTCGCCGCCGCCATGAAGGAGTGGGCCACGAAGCAGGGCGCCACCCACTACACGCACTGGTTCCAGCCCATGAACGGCTACACCGCCGAGAAGCACGACTCCTTCATCTCCCTCAACAAGAGCGGTGGCATCGATCTCAAGTTTGCTGGCTTCAACCTGGTATCGCCCTCCTCCCTTCACTCTTCGTTCTTTTGCTTCTTTCTTTTTTTTACTATTTTAATAATTAATTAAAAATCGCCATTTTAGGTTTGTCTGCTCCAAACACAATTTCTTGTTTCTGTTTCTGCTTTTTTGTTTAAATTTATTAAAAATGATTTTACTGATCTAGTGGTGTTGTGAGTGTAGGTCAAGGGAGAGCCCGACGCGTCGTCGTTCCCCAGTGGCGGCATTCGCTCGACATTCGAGGCTCGCGGCTACACGGCGTGGGACATGAACACGCCGGCCTTCCTGCGCAAGGGCATCAGCAAGGGCCAGTCCGAGTACACCACTCTCTGCATCCCCACCGCCTTCTCCTCGTACACGGGCGACGCGCTTGACAGCAAGACCCCGCTCATCCGCTCCGAGGAGGTGCTCTCCAAGGCTGCCGTCCGCTTGCTCCACATCATCGTACGTCCCCCACTGTCGCCGGATGCTAACTCAACTCCGAGCATGCTGTGCCTGATCGAATCTGACCTGCGCGCCATCAAACGTCAATCGTGATCGTGCATGATCACAGGGCGAGACCGACGTCAAGAGGGTGTACTCCACGCTCGGCGCTGAGCAGGAGTTCTTCCTGATCGACAGGGGATTCTACCTCCTCCGTCCCGATCTCATCGCCACCGGCCGCACGCTGATCGGCTCGAAGCCGCCCAAGGGCCAGGAGCTGGAGGAGCACTACTTTGGCAAGATGCCCCGCCGCGTGCAGGCCTGTCTCGAGGAGGTCGACCACGAGCTGTGGGAGCTGGGCGTGCCGTCGATGACCAGGCACAACGAGGTGGGACCCTCGCAGTACGAGATGGCGCCTATCTTTGAGAAGTCCACCCTCGCGTGCGATCACAACATGCTCACCATGGTGAGGCCCCTATCCCTCGTGATGCGCTCGCGCTCTCACTCTGTCAGATCGCTAACCGACTGTGGTGGCTTCACGCCCTCCATCGCTGACAGGAAATCTTGAGGGACGTGGCCAAGAAGCACGGCCTCGTGTGTCTGCTCCACGAGAAGCCCTTCTCTTACGTCAACGGATCGGGCAAGCACAACAACTGGTCCATGTCGACCAACACCGGCAAGAACCTGCTCAACCCGGGCGTCACTCCCGAGCAGAACCTCACCTTCCTGACCTTCCTCACGGCGGTCCTGCGTGCTGTCCACCTGCACGGCGATCTGCTCCGTGCCGTCGTCACCGTCCCCGGCAATGACTACCGCCTGGGCGCCAACGAGGCTCCTCCCGCCATCATCTCCGTCTTCTTGGGCAGCCACCTCAACGCCGTACGTGCTTCAACGCGCTCGTCTGATTGCTCCATTCGGTGTGTCATTGACGCGTCTCTCTCTTTCTTTCTCTCCGTGCTAGGTGTGTGAGGCGATCATCCAGGGCAAGCCGGAGGTGGGCACGCCTCAGGGCATGAAGAGGAAGGTGAGCTCCATCATGGAGCTCCACTCCATCGCCAAGATCCCGCGCGACACCACGGACAGGAACAGGACCTCGCCCTTTGCCTTCACCGGTACATGCTCACGCACGCACGCACACACACACGCACGCACGCACGCCCGCACGCCCGCACGCCGTTCCCTCTCCCGCTTGCACTGTAGCCTCACCATGATGTGTGTGATCGCTTGCGTGGTGATATAGGCAACAAGTTCGAGTTCAGGGCCGTGGGCTCGTCGCAGAGCTGCGCCATCCCGGTGACCACGATCAACACGATCATCGCCGACAGCTTGATCTACCTGGCCAACCTGATCGAGAAGCGACTGGGCGAGGCCGGCTTCTCGGCCGAGCGCGGCTCCAACATCTCGCTGTCGGAGGAGGACGATCGCGAGGACATCATCCACGCCGTTATCTGCGACACGCTCAAGGAGCACTACAAGATCGTCTTCAACGGCAACAACTACAGCGACGAGTGGGCCGAGACCGCCAAGGAGCGCGGCCTGCCCAACCTCCGCACGGCGCCCGAGGCGCTCGCCGTCTACACGGCGCCAAAGAACATCGACCTCTTTTCCAAGCTGGGCGTCCTCTCGCCGAAGGAGCAGCACGCGCGGAGCAACATCACCAACGAGTTCTTCCTCAAGAGCCTCGTCATCGAGGGTCAGTCCATGGTCCAGCTCGCCGAGAACTTTGTCCTCCCGGCCGCCCTCCACTACCAGAAGAACGTCGCCGATTCGGTCATCGTCGCGGCCCAGGTCCTCGGCGGCGCCGGCGCCGGCGACGCCTCCAAGCTCGACGTGCTCGCGCCTCAGAAGCAGCTCGTGGGCAAGGTCGCGGGCCTCGTCGCCGACCTGATGCGTGCCACCGAGACGCTCAAGGGCGTGCTCGAGCGCGAGAGGAGCGAGGTCAACGGCGAGGACGAGGACCCGCAGCACATGCTGCAGACCTTCCACCCGGCCATCAGCGGCGCCATGCGCGACGTGCGCGTCGTGTGCGACTCGCTCGAGGAGGTGATCGACGACGCCCTCTGGCCGCTGCCCAAGTACTCGGAGATGCTCTTCCTCGTGTAAACCAACTCCCCTCAATCCATCACCTGAAAACATCAACAAATCACCTGCTGTCCGGCGCCCTCTTGTCCAAAGCTTGCAAGAACACGAGTCTCTCCACCACACACACACACACACACACATGACACACGCGATGCCGTGGCGAGGGGGTCGCGCGCAGATGATGCGGTGCAGAGGACGCAGCGCCGAGGGGATGGCAGACTGGGGCGTTTAAGAGAGAGAGAGGGTTTATGATCAAGCTGCTCGGTACCCAGAGAGAAATGGCGCTGAACGTGCAGCGCCAGACGAATCGATTCGGTGTTAATGCTTCCATTCTTCCTCCCGAGAGCGTGAAGATCGGACGGAGGTCGGCAGATGGACGATGACGATGACGGATGGAGATAGAAATGGGAGGATTTAGTGGAGGTAGGGGGTGGGGACGAAGAGGGACAGCCAGCTCTGCTCTCGCCTCATGGATCGAACGCCGAGGAAGATGATGAACGGGATGAAACCCCAGTGGAAGCCGATTCGCCCCACCACGACCGCCTTTTCGTAGAGCCGCGACGCCCTGGCACCCAGCACTTCGAGATCGAGTCCTCCGACGGGCATGCTGGATGTATTCTTGTGTTGTGATTGATCTCTTGGCCGCAGGGATTGCAATTTAAAAATAAAAATAAAATCTGATCCCGCAGATTGCAGTGTCTTCCTCGAAGCGAACGTTAAGATGTCGATCGACCTCAGCACGAGTAAGCGAGCGCGCAATACAATCAGCCCAGGCTCGCTGTGACAAACTGATCTTTGCGATCACAGAGAGCAAGAAACAGGAAGCATATCACAGAGAGAATGGCAAGCAGCTTCAGTTTCGAGGATGGACGCAAGTTCGTGACCCAGCAGTGGGACGAGTCGATCGTGCCGGCGCTGCAGGACTACATCAAGATCCCCAACCAGTCGCCCCTCTACGATCCCACGTGGGCCACCAACGGCCTTATCGACCAGGCCGTCGATCTCATGGTGCAGTGGGTTCGCGACCGCCAGGTGCCCGGTCTGATCCTCGAGGTACGTGC
>CDFA01018017.1:0-13704 GCA_000826305.1 Acanthamoeba healyi
CATGCAGTGGAGGTGGTGAGTGCGCAGCAGAAGATCAAGGACGGGCGGACGGTGCGCCAGCTGCTGATCGACACCTACGCCGAGAACGAGAAGAAGGAGGACAAGGAGGGGCACGCTGGTAACAACGGCAAGCACTCGATGGAGATCAGCGAGATCGAGAAGGCGTCGGTCAAGGACATGAAGCACGGCAAGAAGTTTCCCACGCCGTTCTACCAGCAGACCTACGTGCTGGCCAAGCGCACGTTCATCCAGCGGCGCGGCGACCTGCTGGGCTGGGACCGCATCTTCCTCATCCTGACCATCTCCGTCCTGGCCGGCCTTCTGTGGCTTCGGAGAGACACCACCGGTACGCGTCTTCTCATGACATCTGATCGCTCTCTAAGCGAATGCACGACTCACGTCCGGCCTCGCGTGCGCACACAGAGGATCAGATCGCCGACCGAGCGGGCTTCCTGTTCTTCAGCACCATGTTCTGGATCATGCAGACCTGGTTCAACGCTCTCTTTGCCTGTACGCACACGTCCCCAGTCCCTTGAATCCCTGATCGATCCCTGTCTCACCACTCTGACACGCCACCGCCTCCGCAGTCCCGCCTGAACGCGCCGTGCTCAACAAGGAGCGATCGACGGGATCGTATCGACTGTCGGCCTACTTCATGGGCAAGGTCATCGCCGAAACGCCGCTCGAGATCATCCTCCCCATCGCCTTTGCCTGCATCACCTACTGGATGGTACAGACCTCACTCTCGCTCTCCTTCTGTTGCGTGCTTTGCTCACACACGCACACGCACACACGCACACAGGTGGGACTAGCGCCTCGAGCCGAGTGCTTCATTCTCTACATCGTCTTTGTGTGCCTGTTTGCGCTGCTGGGCAGCGGGATCGGCTTGCTCATCGGCGCCACCATGCTCGACGTCAAGAAGGCCCTCACTGTGTCCGTCATCGTCGTGCTGAGCTCTGTCCTGCTCGGCGGCTTCTTCATCAGCCAGGAGAACCTGCGCGTGTGGATTCGCTGGTCGCGATGGGTCTCGTTCATGAAGGTATCATCGCCGTCGCCATCGCCAACGTCGTCGCTGTCGGCGTGTGCGAGTCTGACACCTCTCTCGTCCTCTGTGCGCAGTACACGTACGAGCTGATGCTGCTCAATGAGTTCGACCTGGGCGACCAGAACTACACGCCGTCGTCGCCCTCAACCTACAATTCCAACCCGATCACGGGCGACGACGTCCTCGACCGACTCAACGTCGAGACCACGATCTGGGCCGACGTACGTCTCACGTTTTCCCTTCTCTTCGCTGCTGTCGCCATCGTCACCATCATCAGGCGTATGTGTGCTGACCGCTGCAACCGCATGTTGATTGTGCAGATCATCTTCATCGTGGGGCTGATCATCCTCACCCGCGTGGCGGCCTACTTTGCCCTCCGCTTCCTCAACAAGCCCAAGGCCTAAAGAGCTCACTCTCTCACCCTCTCTCGCTTCTTCAGGGTGCATATGCACAATACACATTCACACATGCAACATCGTCGTCTTCCAGTAAAAA
Source organism: Acanthamoeba healyi (assembly GCA_000826305.1). Classification (NCBI taxonomy): domain Eukaryota; phylum Discosea; order Longamoebia; family Acanthamoebidae; genus Acanthamoeba; species Acanthamoeba healyi. The sequence continues at coordinate 1,541 of CDFA01018017.1, forward strand.
TAAAACGCTAGAAAGAGCGAAAACGAAAACGAAAGCGAAAGGATATGTACTCCTTCTCACGCGTGGCGTGTCTCCGTCGGCGCGCTTTCGGTGTCCCGTACGTCCGTGACGAGCTATAGGAGCGTGATCGTGTGTATGTGCGTGTGTGTGTGTGTGTGTACGTGCGTTCGTACCCTAGTGCGTTAGAAGGCGAACGCAGAGAGAGAGAGAGAGAGCGAGGCAGGAGACAGCGATAGCAGCGTACCATGCACCCGGGCGCATGGGTGATGACGAGATCCGGCTCTGCGCGCGCGTGGTGAGGTGTGTGTGTGAGAGAGAGAGTTGTGATGTTGCGTCGCAGCTGGTGGAGAGGAGGATGGGGAGAGGAGACAGCGCGTACTGGCAGAGAGAGCGGCGAGGGCCGAGGTGACGCCGCAGGCCCAGAAGACGGGCGTCTCGCCGTCGTGGATCGTCACCGCATCGCCAAAGTCGACCTTGCCGATGTCCTCAATGCCGATGGCCGCCGGGTTGCCCATGTGGACCGGCCGGCCGTGCGCCAGCGCGATGTTCCCTGAGCGCGCGCACGCACGGCCGCATCGCGAACAGAGCGGAGCAGGGTCTGGAGTTAGGCTCACCGGCGACAGGGCCACGCTGCATGCATGCAGGCGTACCGGTCACCTCGATGGCCGTCTCGACCTTGTCGGCGGCGATCGGACGCATGCTTACCACCATCGGACAGCTGAAGGGACCGACCGGCGTGCACTGCGCGCAAGCACGGAGAGATGCAAGTTGGCGACGTGAGCAGCGGCGGCGGCGACCGATGGCACCACGTCGCCACCAGCGTACAGCGTACGGCGTAAGGCGACGTACCTGAATGTTGGTGGTGTACATGGAGACGTTCTTGCCCTCGGTGATGTTGCGCACTTCGATGCCGCCCTCCTGGAGCGCGCGCTCGAAGCCGAAGCTGCAGCCCAGGAAGAAGCTCACCAGGTCGTCTCGCCACAGCGCCTTGATGTCCGACACCTGTATGGACATGCACGCGCGTGTGTGTGTTGCATGCGTGCGTGTGTGCGTGAGTGTGAGCCGCTCGCGGACGGGCGCGTGTGAGTGAGTGTTGGACCTGTTCGACAAACTGACCGTCCTTGAAGACGCGATAGCTGGGCAGGTCCGTCCGCACGTCGCTCCCCTTTGCCAGGGTCTTGATCTCCGTCTCGCCTGTGTGTGATATGTCGTCAACCACCACACGCACGCAACACGCACCACCGCACACGCACACGCGTGGGCTTGCGTGCGGGATTGGAGGACGCACCGGCGGGCACGACGGCGAGGAGGGGACACGGACCGGGGTTCTTGCGGCAAAAGACCTCAAAGTCGGCCGCGAACTTGGCCGGCATGATCACCATGCTGCATAGATGAATTAAATTAAAGTAATAAATAAAATAAATGAGGGGGGATGGGGGGGGGGTACTTGGCCTGCTGGTAGCCGAGGCAGAGGCCGGAGGTGGGTCGAGTCCACTCGCCCGTGCGGATGCGCTCCCGCACCTCCCGCGGCGAGAGGTCCGCCATCGACGCTGCTGCCTTCTGCTGCTGTGCCATGTCTCCACGTAAATAAAATAATGATAAAATAAATTATATTAAGAATTTTTTGCTGTTGGTCAATTATTTAACAAGTGGAGTTAAAAAATTGTAATAAATATTTTCTTCAGAAGAGGAGAGCATCATCACTTGAGCTGGGCGTGTCCCTTGGCCTTGATGTGCTGGAAGAGCTTGTTGCGCGTGGGGAACTCCTCGCCGCACACGCCGCACAGCACCGCGCCATCCTCCGCGGCTGCGGCCGCCGCCTTACGGCCCTTGGCCTGTCTGCCGGCCTTGCCGCCCTTGGCAGATCGTCGGCCTCGGCCTTCGTCGTCATCGTCGTCGTCGGACTTGGTGGTCGCCACGGGGGCGGCGGCGGCCGCCGTCTTCTTCATGAGCTTCTTCTTCTTGGCGTTGGTGAGCGGCGGCGCGGCCTTGGCGCTGGCCTGCCCAGAGTCCTCGTTGTCGTTGTTGTCGTCGACGGCGGCTGCCGACTTGTTGTTCTTGTTGGCGCGTCGTCCGGCCTTCTTGCCTCGTGCGCCGGCGGTGATGATCTGCTCCCGCTCCTGCCGTCGCTCCTTCCTGCTTCTCCGCCCTCGGCTCAACGTGTCGAGATCTTCCTCTTCCTCCTCCTCTTCACCATCTTCATCACCTCGGCTCTCGCCTTTAGCGTCAGACGTCGTCGCCGTTGGCGCCTTGCCTCCTTCGTCTTCCTGTTCTTCTTCTCCTCGTTCTTCCTCTTCCTCCGCTCTCTTGTTCTGCTTTGTGTTCGTCTTTGTCTTCTTCTTGTTGCTCGCCGTGGTCGTGGTCGTGGCGGGCGGCTTGGCAGCTCCGCCCTTCTTGCGTCCCTTTCGACTCTTCTGCTGCTGCGACTCTTCTTCTTCCTCTTCTTCGTGCACTCCGCCGTCCTCGTCCTCGAGGAGGACGTCAAATCGCGAAGTGGCGGCGACCACCACTTCCTCCTCCTCCTCCTCATCGTCTTCTTCCTCTTCGCCTTCCTCGTCCTCCTCCGCCTTCTCGCCCGCCTCTGCTTCCGGCTCGCCGTCCTCCCGAGCCTCGGCGGCGTCTTCCGTCTCGCCGGCCTCATCGCCGCCATCGCCGCCTTCTTCGCCCTCCTCCGCGTTTCCGTCCTCGGTCTCGCCTTCGGCGGCCAGATCTTCCTCCATCAGCTGATCGGCGAACGCCTGCACGCTCTGCAGATGCTTCTTTGACTTCTCATGGTTTTGCCACGCCTTGTCCGATTTGAAGTTCTGTGTGTGTGTGTGTGTGTGTGTGTGGTGAGTGAGCCGTTCACATAACGCGTCATCGTACACGCAAGCGGCATGAGACACGAGTGAAGGTGTACCTTGTTGCAGTAGGCACAGAAGATGTGTCGATTGGTTTCGTCCTCATCCTCGAATTCGCGCAGAGTCTCCTCGAGCAGTGCGTCGTCCTCTTCGCCTTCATCGCCGTTCTCCTCCTCCTGCGCTGCGAGCTCCGCCTGAAGTCGCTTCATGCGCTCCTGCTTCTCGCGCTCCTGTTCCCTCTTCCGCTCGGCAGCGCGCTCCGCCTCCTCCTGCTTGCGTCGCACGACCTCCTTCATGTGCTCGTTCACGCGCTTGTCGCGCTTCTTGATATAGTCCACCAAGTGCTTCACGTTGTCGTTGAACGCCCGCTTGGCCTTGTCTCGCTCCTTCTTGTTCTCCTTCTCCATCGCTCGCTTCATCCGCCTGCACTCAATAAAATAATATTTTTTTTAGAATTAATTAAATCATATCAAAATCAAATCAAATGGCAAGAGCTGCAGATCGAGGGAGAGAGCTCAAGGGGGGAGAGGGGGAGGGGTACCGGCCATCGGCCTGGGTGGTGTTGTAGCGATCGCACCAGGCAAAGGTCTTGCGCGTGAAGAAGGCCTCCCAGTACGAGTAGAATCTGTGGACATCGGCCCATTCGGACTTGGAAGTGCCGAACGAGGGCGCCTTGTCGCTCTTGCTCACGCCCCCGCCCTCCTTGGGCGGCGCGTAGGTGTCCTCCTCGTCGTCGAGGGTGGCGAACAGGCGCGCGTAGACCGCGTAGAAGCCGTCCTCTTCGTCCCCGAAGCCGCGGAAGCAGCTGGCGTTGAAGTAGGGCCAGATGTTCACGCCCTCGTGGTGCACGGCGCCGCCCTCCTCGTCCATGGTCCCATCGCCCCCGCGCAGGATCGATTCCCGATGCGAATCGTACCAGGAACGCTCCTGCGGGTCGTTGAGCACGGCGTAGGCGCCCTGGATCTCCTGGAACCGCCTGTGGGCCTCCTCCTGCTGATCCATGTTCTTGTCCGGATGCCATTTGAGCGCCAGCTTGCGATAGGCCGTCTTGAGCTCGTCCGCGTTGGCCGTGCGCTCCACGCCCAGCACCTCGTAGTGGCATCTCATCGCCTGCCGTGCCGCCATTCCCTCCTCCTCAGCTGCGCTCTCTCCTCTAAAGCTAAAATCGAAATCGAAAATGGATCCTCTGCCGCTACTCTCTACAACTTGTCTTGCGCATACTGAAGCAAATCTCAGATCCCTCCGCTACTCGAATATCTCAAATTCCTTGCATAAGTTCGCATACCTCTAAAAACGCATTCCAGAAAAAGCCGACGAATTCCGACCTACCAAAATTAATAATAATAATACAAAAATAAAAAAGAAATCACACGATCGTGTTCGCGCGAACTCGCAAGAGATGAAGCAGGGGACGCGGCCGGACAAGGAGGAGCTGCACAGAAGCGAAGAGGAGGAGGATGACTCGGAAGATGAGGAGGGGGAAGAGGAAGAGGAGGACGAGGAGCCCAAGCTGAAATATCAGCGGCTGGGTTTCAGCGTGCTCGACATTTTGAAGGACGATTCCGCTACCTGCATGCACGTGCATGAGAAATTCCTGGTTTGCGCCCTTGCCCCCCCCCCTCTCTTTGCCCTCCGGCAGTCCAAAATTCAAACCTCATTTTTCACTCCATTCAATTTTTTAATTCTTCATTTGTTTTTTTAATTCTTCAAATTTGATTTCATTTTTTAACATTTTGTTTTGAAAATAAAGTTTTATTAATTTATTATTTATTTTGCACGTGCAGACGCTGGGGACGAGGACGGGCATGGTGTACCTGTTGGACTTCACGGGCAACCAGATCAAGAAGTACTCGAACCACTCGGCCGCCGTGAACGAGATCTCCATCGACGAGACCGGCGAATACCTGGCCTCCTGCTCTGACGATGGTGCCCGCCCTTCTCTCACCTCTCTCCTTCGCGTGTGCGTGTGCGTGTGCGTGTGCGTGTGCGTGTGCGTGTGCGTGGGCATCAGCCAAGGGAGCGAACCTAGAATTGTTCCAGCTTACCTGCCATGATGCCCTAGATTCCATTCTTCTCTCTCGCTCTCTCTGATCGTGCACTCTGCCTTGATGTGATGATGACCTCGCGCATGGTGACTCGCTGACGTGCTTGTGCGATCGCCCGTGCCCGCTTGGTCCCCTGCAGGGCGCGTGGTGATTCACGGCCTCTACACGAACGAAATGGTGGACTTTGCCTACCGGTCGCCCATCCTGAGCGTGGCGCTGGACCCCAACTACGCTCGCTCCAAGAAGCGATCGTTCGCCTGTGGCGGTCGAGCCGGCAGCCTCGTGCTCAACGTCAAAGGTTCTCTCTCTTTCACACATACATTGTGCCGTGCGTGCGTGCGTCACAGCTCATCTCATTGGTGTGTGCGTAGGTTTCTTTCGATTGTCCAACAACGTCATTCACGCTGGCGAGGGTCCCATCTACGCCATCGCGTGGTGCGGCTCGTTGATCGCCTGGGCCAATGACATCGGTGCCCTCCCGACTCAATCCATTCTGCTGTTGTGCGATGCCGCACGCACGCGTGAGTCTGACCGGGAGCGGTGTGTGTGTGCGTAGGAGTTAAAATCTACGACGTCAACACGGAGCAGCGAATCACGTTCATCGATCGACCAAAGGGCAGTCCCAAGGCCGACCTGTACCGTTGCAGCCTGTGCTGGGAGGACCAACACACCCTCCTCATCGGGTGGGCCGACATGGTCAAGATCGCCACCATCAAGGCACGTTCGTTTGTTGCTGCCGCTTCCTTTGTCATCTCCCCCTGCCTAGGGCAGGCATGGACAACGAGCGAGCGTCAGGTCTAACCTCTTTGGTTCTCTCTCTCTCTCTGCTCCTTTAGGAGCGAGTCGAGCACGCCCTGCCCACGGCGGCGCCCACGCGCTACGTCGAAATCGCTGAAGAGTACGCACCCCCACGCACACTCACGCACGCACGCACACAGCTACCCCTTCTCCAGCACCTGCGCTGCCGAGGCCACACAGCTGACGTGAGAACTGCGCGCGTCGTGTGCGACATCAAGATTCCAGACGACGGACTACTTCGTGTGCGGAATCGCACCGTTTGGCGAGTACCTGTGCCTGCTGGCCTACATCGAGGAGGACGAGAACGGGCGCAAGGTCCCGCAGCCGCCAGAGCTCCGAATCATCACCAGGCACAACGAAGAGATATCGTCCGACGCGCTCACGTACGTCTGCGTCCTCGCCGTGTTCCCCCAAGTCGTCGAGTCTAGCTGACCGACCGACTGACGTGATCGTTGCCGACGACCCAGGATTCACGGCTACGAGTCGTACAAGTCCACGTCGTACCGCTTTGACCACCTGGCAACCGAGTCTCTCTTCTACATCGTGTCGCCCAAGGACATTGTGCTCGTATGGACCCTTCTCCACACTTGGCTCACATCTGTCGTGATTGGTTGTCGACGCTCGTGCATAACCACGCTCTTGCGCACACGCATGTACGCAGGCCAAACCAAGGGACTTGGATGACCACATCGCGTGGCTCACCGATCCCTCCCGCGCGCGATACGAAGAGGCCCTGCAGGCTGCAGAAGCCAACGAAGCTCAACTGCACCGGCACCGGCTCATCGACATCGGTTCACGATTCCCCTCCCTCGCCTGCACAAACGGTCAGTCGCTGACGTGAGAGCGTGCGTGCGTGCGCGTGTGTGGTTGTCAACGCAGGCGAAAAGTATCTGAACCATCTGCTGGAGCGAGGAGAAGTGGCCAAGGCAGCCGAGCTGTCGCCCAAGATCCTCAAGCGAGACGGCGCGCTGTGGGAGAAGTGGATCATCGAGTTTGCTCGTCGGCGGGAGCTCAAGGAGATCGGAGCCTACATTCCCATCGCCAACCCACAGCTCAAGGACTACGTGTACGAGATGGTGCTCAACCACTATCTGCGACACGACCACCAGGGCTTCTACAACCTCATCACGGAGTGGCCGCACACCATCTACAACATCCAAAACCTCATCACCACCGTCCAAGAGCGAGTCAAGGAAACGACCGACATTCAGCTCATGGACGCGCTCGCCACTCTGTACGCATCCCTCGCCCTCTACTCTCTCCTCCTCCAGTACTGACCGTATCGCGCGCGTGTGGGCTTCACAGGTACACATACGACCAACAGTTCGACAAGACACTGCATATTTATTTGCGCCTCAAGCGGCCTCACGCCTTTGACCTCATCGGTACCGACATACGTGTGCGCGTGTATGCCGTGATGCGGCGCGTAGACTGATTGTGTGGGCCTTTCATTCTCTCCCTCCCGTGTGATCGCACGCAGGCAAATACAACCTGTTCCACGCGATCCAGGACAAGGTGCTCCTGCTCATCGAGTGCGACCAGGACCGGGCCATAAAGCTCTTTGTTGACAACGTGGACAAGATTCCCGTGCGCGCTCCTCTCTCTCTCTGCCTCTATCGTCCTTTGCGCGTGGGCGCTTACCTTAACCGCACGCGTGCGTCTACGCCTGAGCAGGTCAAGACCGTGGTACAGCAGCTGAATGACACCCCTCGGATCCAGCACGCCTACCTCCACGCTCTCTTCCTCAAAGGTTGGTCGTAGTCGTCCTCTTTATGCAGTCGGTCAGTGGCCTGATGTGTGCGTGTCGCTGCGCTTTCTTCCCAGACCCGCACCTCGGCGAGGAGTACACGCTGCTCCAGCTGAAGCTCTACGCCGAATACGACTACAAGCAGCTGAAGCCGTTCCTCATCCAGACCATCTATCCACTCGAGAAGGCCTACAAGATCGTCGAGGAGCGCAAGGTACTGTGCTCGTTGTGCCGTCAGGCATTCCACCGTGCATTGCAGCGTAACGCTGACTGTCCATCTGTCCGCTTTGTTGTGGTTGACTGCGCGCAGCTCTACCCGGAGATGGTCTACATTCTGGGCCGGATGGGCAATGCCAAGGACGCGTTGGACCTCATCATCCAAAAGATCGGCGACGTCAAGCAGGCCATCGAGTTTGTGCAGGAGCAGCGAGATGAGGAGCTCTGGGGCGATCTCATCACTCAGTCCATGCGAAACCCCAAGGTCTCCACACCTAGCCTCTGGTCCTCCTCGTCACTCGCACTGATCTCACTCACACGTGCTCTCTCTCTCTCTCTCACACACACACACACACTCTCGCTCGTTCGTTCGCTCGCTCGACTACAGTTTGTGTCGGGTTTGCTGGAGCACATCGGAGCGTTCGAGGCCGTCAATCCGCTCGACCTCATCCGCAGGATCCCGAACGGAATGGCCATCGAGGGATTGCGTGACCGTCTCGTCAAGATCATCTCCGACTACAACCTGCAGGTATGCTGCTGCGTGCCCTCTGCTGAGGCTCTGCGCTCCCTCATCACCACACTCGTGTGTCGTGGTGCGCAACAGATGTCGCTGCGAGAGGGATGCAACACGATCCTGAAGGCCGATTGCGTGGATCTCATGGACCGGCTGTACGGCGGCCAGCGTCGGGCGGTGTCGGTCTCGCCCGACATGCACTGCGCGCTGTGCTCGGGCGTCATCATCCCCACCTCGGTCAAGGACGCCGGCGACGTGGTGGCCTTCTTCTGCAACCACGGCTACCACACCCGGTGCCTCAAGCTCGCCATCCACAAGGCGAGAGGCGGCGGCGGCGGCATCAGCAACGCCGACACTCGTCCTGAAGGTGCGCACCACACCTCCACCTCAGCGAGCGTTAGTTTACAGCGACTAATCGCACACGCACACGCACACGCAGGAGCGGTGGAGAATCTGGCCTACGGCAGCATCAGAGCGGCAGAGCGAGAGATGCTGAGCGATGAGAACCTAGCAGCGCTGCGCGGCGGCCGGCTGGTGTGCATCATCTGCCACCACAACAAGGTCAAGGAGCTCAAGCAGCGACAACAGAAGCAGCTGCAGGCCGCCCCCAAGGACGACTGGGCCTGAGCTCAAGTCACCTGTCCCCCCTCAATCCCATTCCTTCTCTTCAAAACAGCTGTCTCTTGAGGTTCAACTCCACAATCTTTTTCATGCCAAACTTGTCAAGAAATACTTCACAAATGTTGATTGGAGAGTGTTTACCAAGGCCATGGATACATGCAGTTCTTGCTCCTTTCTATGCCAAAAAACTACTAGCTACAGTGGCTTCTTGATGTTCTCCATCCAGTACCAGCATGTGGTCCATTTTCCAGGTCAATAAAAAGAACAAAAGAAAAGATAAGGGAAAATAATTCTCGTCGACACTGGCGTAAAGAAATTTCGAGAAACCGCGGAATCAGAATCGATTGATCGCAGAAGAGGAGGAAGACGCACGAGGAGAGAAGGGGATGGATCTGGAGGCGAGGAGGAAGCTCGGTGGCTTGATCGACAAGGCGACGTCGACAGGCCACCTCTCGCTCGAGCCGCTGCCTCTCAGGGTACGTCCCCCCCCTTGGCTGTTCGCAATCGCTGCGCACGCCGCGCTCGATGGATTTCTCAATCCAATTCTCTTGCGCGGCCGTGGGGCGTGTGGGGGGGGGGTGTTTGTTGTGCAAAAACAGCAAATCAAGGCGATAGCCAAGAAGTCGGATGAGAACGTGAAGAGCGCGTTCCACTTCCTCTCGCAGAAGCTCAAGGCCGACAGCTCCGAGGTACGACAAACAGGCTCGCCCGTGCACTCACTAGCGCACACGCAGGAGCGCGGCGTGCAGAGGTCTGACCAGCGAGAGCTCTCTCTCGTTCTCTGTGCGTGCGTGCTTGCGTGCAGGTCCGTTATCTGGCCCTACTGCTGGTGAATGAGTTCTTCACTCGCTCGGCCTGCTTTCGCGCTCTCCTCGTTGACGAGTTTCAGGTACACCAGGAACTCCGCTCCTCTTGCCTGTTGGTTTCACACGCACACGAACTACCGCACTACCGCACACGCACATTGGCTAAGTGCTTTGGTGGCAACAGAACTTCTTGGAGCTCGTGGTGGGCACGAAGGTGTACAAGCCGTTGCCGCCGCCCAGCGAGCGTGCGGTGCAGCTGCGACAGAAGGGACTCGAGTTCATCGAGAGCTGGCACGAGCAGTACGGACACGCCAACAAGCAGGTACCACACGCCACGCCATCCCGCAAGCTTGTATGCATACGCTGGACATACGCTAAGCTCTCTCTCTCTCTCTCTCTTTCATGCTCAGCTGCGCGTGGGCCACCACTACCTCAAGCACTCGCTGCGTATGCGGTTCCCTGAGGTGCGCCTGCAGTCCGAGATCGCCGAGCGCGAGCGCAAACAGCGCGAGGAGCAGACGCAGAAGATCCTGCGGGTCAAGTTCGAGCGCGTGCAGAAGGAGGTGGAGGAGCACGCCGACGAGCTTGAGGCCTTGCTGCGCGAGATGGACGGGTGCTTTGACATCCTCATGCCTCGCGACTTTGACGCTCCGCCCGCCGCCGCTCCTCCTGCTGCGCCACAGGCTTCGGTTGGAAAAGGCAAGGAGAAGGCGACGGACGACGATGGGGACGAGAGCTTCGACTTGGACAAGTACGCCGCAGACGAAGACGAGCTCGAGTGGGAGTCGGTGGATGACGGACAGCAAGAGGAGGACGAGGACGAGGAAGAGGTGGACGATGTGTTGCGGCGTCACGGAATCGGAAGCGGTGGTGCCTACGAACTCAACATCAGCTTTGACAAGAGCTTCGCGTCGATGATGGATGAAGAGAATGATGACGATGGCGGCGGCGGCGGCGGCGAGGAGAGAGACGGTGACGAGGCGCTCAAGACCGGAAACGGGGACCAGGAGGAGAGGCAGGAGACTAGCAAGCCGGTCGCCGAGTGTCTGCGCAACAACCTGCGTGCAGTGACCCGGCGCTATGGCCCGCTCGTGGACGAGTGGTACGACGTGGCGCTCAAGGTCGACTTCCCCTTGCCCAACACCGAATCGGCACCCACCAGCCAAGGTATGATGACACAGCGTGCCCGTATGTGTGTCGCGTGTCGCGTGACTGACGGCGAGCCGTCGTCGCTCTGTGCACAGAGCTGCGAGAGGCCGAGAAGCGGAGGGTGAGAGACAGACTGCTGCGGCAGGTGATCGAGCTCAGATCGGCCATCTCGGCGGCCGTTCGCAAGTGCGACGATCTCGGCATCGCCGTAGGCGAGCCAAAGCGGGCGGTGACCGACAACGGAACAAGCGAGCTGCGAACGACAACGACTACAACGGCGACAGACACAGATACAGAGACGAGCCAGAACGTGCGGAGAGAGGGCCAAGTGGGCGAAGAGGACTCAGAAACGATGGCGCCGAGCATGCCTTCCACGACGACCTCTTCCTCCTCTTCTCCCTCTCACCAACAGCACAAGCGAACGCTGGCAGAGCTCTTTGGCGACGACGACGACGTGAGCGAGAACGAGAACGAGAACGAGAATGAACAGAACGACGACAAGGAGGACGAGGACGAGGACGCGGAAGAGAATGAATGGAAACGAGCGAAGCTCGATTTGACGAAGGCGAACGACGATGACGACGAGGGTGAAGAGGAAGAGGACGAGCTCGAATTCGAGGAGGTGAGCATGATCGCCGATGTGGACGACGAGGACGAGGCTGACACTGAGTCGAGGTCGACCGGCGATGAGAGCATGGTGGCCGACTCGCCCTTGCCGGCCTCCAGGACGCTCGACCGGCCAAGTAGCAACACGCTCACGTCGTCCCCATCGTCCGTGCCGCCGTCACCCTACGCCGCCGGCGCCGCGGCCACGCGGACGTCGTCCGCCTCAACGTCGCCTGCCGACGCCAAGGCCAAGAGCAAGAAAGACGACATCAAGGTGCGCGAGCGTCTGCGACGGCGGCTGGGCATGAGCTCCAAGCGGCGGCCGCCCGCGGTCAAGCCTCACGGCAAGACGCTCTCCACGCACAGGCCGCTCCAACTCTGAGAGTGTTGGAGCCTTGAAGTTGAGTCGATGACCAAGATGAAGTTGCTTGCCCTTCACAACATAACGCTCTCTTTGTGTGTGCGCGCGCGCGAGCTTGTATTGAGGTCGATAATCATCACTCTGATGCTGCGACATGGTAACAAAGTTGCAAAGGGAAAATAGTGCCAACTGTGTGGGTTAAGGCCCTCTGCAGGTCCATTGCGTGTTTCGAGGGCCACTGAGAGGAAGAACCTCTGACAGTGCCCCCGACGACATCCTTGCCTCGCTCCGCGACGAGAACGTGACCCGATTCCTGACCTCCGGCATCGCCTGATCGCGCAAAAGATGTGCAAGGTGGGGCTTTGTTGCTGTCTCATTTACACAACAGAAAGACCTAATGGCATGCGTTGAGGCTAAACTTATGGCCTTCATTTCTAGCAAGCCGTGCCGGATGTCATACA
>CDFA01018031.1:0-24650 GCA_000826305.1 Acanthamoeba healyi
GGCGGTGGCGGAGAGATGGTCGAGCATGCGAACGCAGGCCTCCAGATCGGCGTTGACCCCGCGCACCGTCTGCAGGCTGTGGGCCATTCCGCCCAGGCCCGCCGACAACGCCCCGAGGCTCGCCGAGTCAGCTGTCTGTTAACATGTTGGCGGAGACGCAACGTCAGTGATCATCGCGACTGCAGTCGAGGCGATGGTGCGGTGGTGGTGTGACTGGACCTGGCCTTCTTGGCTCAGCTGCGGGAACTTGGCGACGGCTTGGCGGAGGCCGCTCAGCTTGGCCAGGTATCGGTCGAGCGCGGCCACGTCCTGGGTCTCGGCCCGCGCCTTGGCGTTCTGCTCCTCAAGCACCCGTATTTTCTCGCCCAGCTGTATGGCGTGGTGGTGAGACCATGCACGCAAGCTGTAGCGTCCACTGTTGAGTGCACGACTGCGGAGGGGAGAGAAGAGCGTACGCTAGCTCTCTCGCGCTGGATGTCGAGCAGCTCCTTGCGCTTCCTGAGAATGTTCATCCGGCTCTTGGACTCGGCTCGCCGCAGAGCAGCAGCGGTCGTAACCGCATCGATCTGCCAGTTGGCGTTACGCGTTCCTCAGCGGAAGGTCGCAAGCGCACGCGACACGAGACGCGACAGGAGTGTGAAGGGGTGCACGTACGACGTTCTGGAGAGCACCTTCCGCAACGTCGTGGAAGCGGTTCAGTTCCTCTCTCCACTGCTCGCCCACCTCGTCCTCGCAGCGCGCGATCGCCATCAGGGTAGCCCGCGCCAAGATCTCAGACTCCTGCACGCACGCACGCACGCACACGACCCAAGCCAGCGCCACGGTCGATCGCATCAGCCGGGATCGCTCTTAGCGTGCGGGTGTGCGTGAGCGAGTACGCACCGTGGCGGTCTTGGGAAGGCCGAGGTCGGTCCACTTGACCCACTTGACGCCGCTCGCGAGCTCGCTCTCATCTTCTGACTGATCTCTGACGTCCTGCTCCAGCGCTATCTGCTGCTGCGCAATCGAGTTCTGCTTCCGCGCATTCTGCTCCCGCATTCCCTCGACCTCGACCTCCTCCGCTTCGTAGTCATCCTCGTGCTCCTCCTCCCCCACCAGTTCCAGGTCCTTCTGTTCTTCCAATACCTTGTCTCGCTGCTGTCGCTGTTCCTCCTCTTTCCTCCTGGCCCGCTCTTTCTTCTCGCTCTCCCTCTTCTCTGCCTTGGCCTTCTCCATCTCCTCCAGCTTCGCCTTCTCCCTCGCCTTCTCTTCCTTCTCCCTCGCTTTCTTCTCGCTCTCCCTCTTCTCTGCCTTTGCCTTCTCCCTCTCCTCCAGCTCTGTCTTCTCCCTCGCCTTCTCTTCCTTCTCCCTCGGTTTCTCGTGCCTCTCCTTCTCCTTCTCCTTCTCTCGATCGTCCTTCTCCTTCGCTTTCTCTTGCCTCTTCCTCTCACGCTCCTCCAGCTTCTGCTTCTCTCTCGCCTTCTCTTGCTTCTCCCTCTCACGCTCCTCCAGCTTCTGCTTCTCCCTCGCCTTTTCTTGCTTCTCCCTCTCACGCTCCTGCTCTCGCTCCTTCTGCTTCTCCCTCGCCTTCTCCTGCTTCTCCCTCTCACGCTCCTCCAGCTTCTGCTTCTCCCTCGCCTTCTCTTGCCTTTCCCTCTCTTGCCTCTCCTCCAGCTTCTGCTTCTTGGCGTTGGCCTTGGCCTCCTTGAGCTCGTTGGCCTTCCTCTTCTTGTCGTCGCTCTGTTTCTGCTTCTTGGCGGCAGCCTGTCGTTTCTTCTCCTCCTTCTCCCTCTTCTGCTCCTCTCGCCTGCCTTGTCGTTCCGCTTCCTCTCGCTCCTCCTCCTCCTCCGCTTCGCCTTCTTCGTGCTTCTCTTCCACAAAGCCCGTGTCGTCTTCGTCTTCCTCGCCGCCATCAAGCGCTCCGCCTCGATCTCGCCCAGTGGCGGCAGACGATTGTAGTCGTCGCCGCCGTCGTGGTGGCGGCGGCGATCGTGTTCTTGGAGGTGGCGTCTCCTCCTCTTCCTCCATCGCCGCGCTTCGCCGCTGCCGCCCTGCCTCGTTCGTCTTTGTCGTCTTCTCTGTGAGATCAACGGCCTCTGCGTCGTCGCCGTCAGCGACCTCTTCGCCGGCGGTATCTTCATCCGCTTCGCGGTCGTCCGTGCGCAGAGCGAGACGGTCCTGGCCCGCTACGTCGCCACGCTTGAGCTTCTTGGCCGGCGGTCCGCGCGACGCCGACATGCCGTTGGAGCCACCCGTGCGTCCTCTCTGCTCGCGTGGCGGCGACGCCGCCGCGTCCGCAGCGTCATCGGCGATTGGCGACGAGGCGGAACGCACCGCGAGCGTGGCCCTGGCGGCCGTAGTCGAGGTCGAGGCAGTGGTGGTGTCCTCCAGGCGGGGTCCGGCCTGGTCGACGAGGTTGAGCACCATCCTGAACGACCGCTGCGACGCCGACCGGGGCCTGCATTTTTATTATATTTTAAATTTTAATTAATAAAATAAAAATAAAACGAAAAAAATTTAATTGGCAAGGGGGGGGTAGTGCGCGCACTCTTCGCCGCGAAGCCGTTTCTGGTTCTCGTTGCGTTGCCATCGGGGAAGAACCGGCGAGACCGCCCGCCCTCCATCACCCGCGAACATTCGCGCGCGGACACACGATCTGATCTGTGTGATTTGATTTGATTTAATTCGTTCAACGGCCACAATCAAAATAGAAGAAAGGAAAATAAAAAAGAAAACATCTCGTCCTGGAATTCCAAACTCGCAAACGCAAACTCAAGCGAGCACGATGATGATGTTGAATGCACACCAGATAGTGCTTGTCTGCCTTCACTCGTCTTATGGTGGGCAGTCGTTGGCCAGCGCCCACTGGATCACGTCGAGATGGCCGCCCCTGGCTGCCTGCGCACACGTACGCTCGTCCCAGGGACAGCCGTTGGCCCGCGCCCACTGGAGCAGTGCGAGATGGCCTCCCGAGGCCGCCCCACAGGTCTTGGCGTCCCAGGGACAGCCATTGGCGCGAGCCCACTGCAGCACGTCGAGGTTGCCTTCCTTACTTACCTGTGGATGGGCGGCCAAGGGCGGCCATTTCGCACTGCTCCAGTGGGCGCCAATGGCTGTCCCTGGGACTACACAAACAAAGGTGTGTCCCTGCCATGCACCAAGATTTCATTTTTTTTTATGTCCCCCCACAAGCATGAATCTGGAAATTGCTCTGCAAGCCACAACAGCCTTCAGCATGCAGCCTTCTTTGCCTGTCTTGTTCTGAAATGATTAATCCCATTGGTTGACTCCTCACCATTGGGATATGGTCAACACATTTCCTTAAGTTCAGACTTTTATGAAATGGGAGGTCCAGTCATTCTGGTAAAATGTATAAAGTAAGTATTAATATGTTAATATTGATTTTAATTGCTCAATCATATGGTAAAATCGAATTTAAAAAATAATATCCACTTCACTTTTCACACTAAATGAATTTTTCCACTACTAATTAAGTTTTTATGATAGACTTGTCCTTTGTATGGTGCATCTCTTCAGTATTTTGGAGAAGTTCTCATTTAGTGTGTATCTGCAGCTTAACTAACCACTTGTGTACAGATTCAAATACACATGTATGTGCTACCTCTTTGCAAAAGAACTGAGTGTGACAAGGTTTTGCATTCAACAGCCTCTCCTAGATTTTGCTCCCTTTTATTTTCACAGTTTTGACATCATTTCAAATGTCCACAGGTTCTAGTAGAGTGATCTCCTGGATTGTTGAGTCACTGTAATTGGGACACCAGTGCTGGACCAAACACCTTAAGATAAGGGACTTTTGTCAGTGTGGAGCTTCATGTAAGCCTCCAACCTCTGATACACTGACTATAATGTTTCAATTCATACAGTTGTTAACAGAGTGTTCAAGAAATTCAATAGTACTTTTTGTATATGAAAAACCAATGTACACATTTTTTTTGACTGCACCTGTACACAGAAAACAAGGGTGTTAGAGCACACCAGGCACAAGATTGTTAAATTGGTACCTCAGTGCATTGGTCAAGGGAAGGTAGGCTGAAAGATTTTAGTTGTACATTTCTTGGTTAGTTTCAGCCCTGTTGGTAGGCATCACATTTCATTAATAAGTACACAAATTCACCAGGCCAACAAAAAAACTATACATGAAAGACCTCCTTTTTACCACCCTTGCTATTCAGGTGTGTACAAATTTTTTTCACCACTGGTACTTTTTCTCAAACATGGTGCATTTCAGCTCAGTGCACAGTCATTTTGTTGTACACATTTGTTACCACTTAGTCAGTACCAGTCACTGATCAGCCCTCTTGTTGGAACAACACCTTGTGGCCTGGTGCCATGAGTTTTGGCCACCACAGGAAGAGGCGACAAGGAGGAGGAGGAGCAGAGAAGGGACTTTGTGAAGGAGGAGATCAGCATTGCCTCATCGTCCTCCATCACCTGAGTTGCTATTGCAACTACAGATTGCCAAAGAAGAGTAGGTGATCGCGCGCCTGTGCAAGCGCACCAGACTCGCGCTCGCTGAAAGTGGGTGCGGTTGACCACCATGCTGGTGAGTGCCTGGTGTCTGCAGCCTGGCACAAGAGGTTCGACTGGGCATGGGCGACCTGATCGACCACACGCGCGCAGCTCGCACCGACGGCGACAGCTCCTTGCCCGCCACCCCAAGGATTGTGGTCCGTGGTCTCCACCTACGCCACAGCAGTGGTGAATCGGAGTTAGGGAAGCGAATCCAGTAGCAAGGCCAGAAAGCACGGCCCGACGACAAAGAAGAAGAAGACAACAACGAAGGAGAAATGGACGAACTCATGCCCGAGCTGGTGGAAATGGTGCTCCACCAAGTCGACCACCTCACCCTCACCGCCTGCCGCTTCGTGTGCAACTCCTGGAAGAGTATGATGCTGCAGGAGCCACGACAAGACTTGTTGCTCAAGGAGGCGGCGAGGGCGGACTACAGCAAGCAGGTCGCAGCGGACGGCCGGCTTGCACTGCTCCAGTGGGCGCGGGCCAACGGCTGCCCGTGGGACGTCACCACCTGTTTGGAGGCGGCCAAGGGCGGCCACCTCGACGTTCTCCAGTGGGCGCGCACCAGCGGCTGTCCCTGGGACAAGTGGGACGTGTGGACGTGCGCGTGGGCGGCCAGGGGCGGCCATCTCGACGTGCTCCAGTGGGCGCTGGCCAACGGCTGTCCCTGGGACGAGACGACCTGTATTGCAGCAGCCTTTGGAGGCCATCTCGAGGTGCTGCAATGGGCGCGGGCCAACGGCTGTCCCTGGGACGAATCCACCTGTACTGGAGCAGCCAGGGGAGGCCACCTCGTTGTGCTGCAGTGGGCGCGGGCCAACAGCTGTCCCTGGGACAAGTCGACCTGTGTCATGGCAGCCGAGGCCGGCCAGCTCGAGGTCGAATCCACGTGCAAACATGCGGCCGAGGGCGGCCACGTCGACGTGCTCGATTGGGTCACGGCGCAGATGGACAAGGAAGAGAAGAGGGCAGCCAGCCAGTCACCGTTCTGCCCTGTCCCTACACAGAGAGACTCTTGGTCTCAGAGTTAAAACTCCATTTTGTTTGACAGCCAGAAACTCAACACACTCGGCGCAGCACCACATCATGATGGAGAGTGACGAGGGGCGGGTCGGGGGGTGAGTGCTCTGGAGAGGAGCAACTCGTCCCAGGGGCAGCCGTTGGTGGTCGCCCACTGGAGCACGTCGAGGTGGCCTACCCTGGCCGCCTCCAAACAGGTGAATTCGTCCCGGCAGCCGTTGGCCCGCGCCCACTGCACACTGCCCCAAAAAAACGCAGAATTATCTTGAGTTTTATCATCCGTGGCCAACCTGACACTGGTAAAAATTAAGGATCGCAGGGGAGTGCTGGGTAGCGATTTTCGACCAAAAATCGCAGCGGAGCGCTACATTGTGGGGGTTGCAGCCCGCAACCAGGCGAAAAGTTGCGATGGAACGCAACAAATCACGGACTAGCAGGGAGGACACACCGCTGGCTGGCGATGTGTTGTGGTGCACCACAGAAAAGCGCAACCTAGTGCTTGCTGTTAAGTGTGAGGGGGCGCAGTCCTGTGGTGGACCGCAGGACAGCACAACCTCATGCATGACGCCAAGCATGAGGAGGCGCGGTCCTGTGGTTCACCACAGGACAGCGTGGTGAAGCGAAGAAAAGAGATCGCATAGTGGTGAGGGGTTGTGGTTGACCACAAGAAAGTGAATTAAGCACTCACTACATTGTGAGCTCTTGCAGTTGACCACAAGGAAGCAGTTGATGTGCATTTATTTTGAACAGGAGAATAACATGAAAGGAGAGTGATGAGGTAGTGTTGTGTGCATCACATTGAAGCAGAGATGTTGGGTGCAGACCAGCACATATAGAGAGGATCAACATTGACACTACTTCATGAAAGTCCTTGGTCATGGGGATTCTCTTCTGCTCACCTCACCTCAGTGTAACATCACCCTTGTCAGAGTCTTTGATCAATGTACACTTCTTCTTCATCTTCATTGTCACCATCATAGTTAAGTCCTTTGCCTCCTCAGCCTTTCTCTTCCTCTTCTCTTTGGTGGTGTGCTCAACCTTGATGAAACGACCTGTAGAGCAGATGTTCTTAATGGCCACTGCAAGAGCAACCATTTCCTGAAAGGACTGTGAATCTTAGTGACATCATAGTGACTATGTTAAAGCTTCTAGTGAGTTACATGATAGTCAAATGAGTGAGTGAGCATACTTGTGTGTCAGGATTGTTCATCTGTGCATTGTTGGTCTGATCTCAGTCCTTGCTCTGGCATTCATCCTTGTCACACCAGCATTCATTGTCCTTGTACTTACACTGACATACTGCGTCCTTGCTCTGGCATTCATCCTTGTTGCACCAGCATTCATTGTCCTTGTACTTACACTGACATGCCTTCTTCAAATTTTTGTGCAATCACCAGTTCAGTGGCTGGAAAAATGACCCAGTTCTTCAAATTCTTCGTGTCCCCCCCTGGAACTGGGTCATTTTGGCCTGCAAAATCCGGCCACCGTTTTTCAGCTGTTTTGAAATTTCACTTTTCGCCACTGTCTTCCCAAAACTACTACATGCGCCCTTAAGGGCTCATCCTACACTTCAGCTATCACCATGGAACTCACAGCAATTCAAAAGGCAATTCCAAGCAAAAAGCAGGCAATTGCTGGAATGCTGAGGAATCCTGAGTATCATGGGCCCACAATACTCAGGATTCCTCAGTGGCAGCCAATGGCCACATGGGAATGAAACGTGTGCCCAAATTTTCGTTTTAAATCACTGTGAGTTCCACTGTCTTCAAATTAGTGGAGGACACCACCTTAAGGGTGTGTGTAGTAGTTTCCATATGACAGTGGCCTGGTGTGGGATTTTGTGGGCCAGAACTGGGCAAAAACAGGGTGTGGGACAGCTGAAAAACGGTGGGCGGTTTTTGTGGGGATAAATGACCCAGTTCTTCAAATTTTTGGCGTGCACAGGCACTCTTGCCTGCAAGGATGGCAAGCTGCAGTGGATGGACTCTGTCTCCATCACAGTCCCTCTGAATTGCCATGGCCGGCTTCTGGCCATGCAGCACCCTGAGGCCTGTTGGCCTGAAATGCTGCGCCTGTCTTCAGCCCCACATGTGGCCTCCACTGGTAAAAATTAAGACCACAAACTATTGACAATTTGTGGTCCCTCCCACCAACTGCAAAAAGGCAAGAAAATGCGTGAATCTATTCATGGTGTTTTGTGGACTATATTTTAGTGATAAGTTGCAATTACACCCCTCCCCATGTTTGTCCTGACTGCGTCCTAGTGGGTACTCATGCTTCCTCCCCCTCTTGTGGTCCTGTGGCTCTCTGCGCCTGGTGCTCCTGATCCTCCTCCCCACACTTCCACTTCCACTTCTGCTTCTGCTTGGCCCCACGCCCATCCTCTTGCTCTTCATTGTACCTCCACTTCTTGCTGCTCCTCATGTCACCCTCACTCCATCTTCTCATGGTGCTATGGCCTGTTGGTTCCATTCAATGCATCATTGTCATGCTTGGTGTTGATGAAGGATGTGTAGGCTCACTTGGCCACCTGTTCATTATCCCCCATGTCATGTGGTCATTGTAGAGGTTGAGCTCTGGCTTGTCTGGCCTGACCAGCAAGCTGATCCTCTTGGTGACTGCCCACCCATCCCATCTGAGAGGCAGGTAATAGAGTGACCTACTGAACTTGAAGTTCAGAAATTGAGTTCGTTCTTGAGGCTGCACCTGGCCTAGACGCAGCTCTACCCAGGGCTGGTGCTCACCATCTATCTTGATCAACAGAAACCAGTTGATTGTTCCTACAACCACATACACCACGCCAATGCCTCCATCCAGAACATGTGTTTTGTGCTTGTCCTGGAACACAAAGGCCTCCTGTGTGTTGTGTGCACATGCAGTGTGTGTGTGTGTGTGTGGTCAAAAGATAGAAAGACAAAGTGATTAAGCACTGATACCTTTCAATGAGCTTCAGGCACCTCACACTGTTGCAAGATGTGGCTGTAGTAGTGACAGCCACCATGGGCTGTGATCATGTCATAGTCAACCTATTCATGAAGAGGCAGCTCACAACAAAGCACCATGTCAAGAAGAGTCCACTGTCATGTAGCCAGCTTCACTTGTTTGTGCTTCATTGAACTGGTGTCTTATGACTACCATTAGCAAGTGAAAACTGCGTGGATAGGAAGTAAGCCTATGGATATGAACCTTGACCAGAACATCATGAGTGATGTTCTTCATGTTTGTCCATCAACAGCTTGTCTTGGTGGCCAGGTGGCGCTGCTCCCACAGAGTCATGTCTTGCAGCCACAGCAGCCCAAGGAAGGCGATCAGGTCAGTCCAATGCTTGAGTGTTTCAAAGTTGGGAAATCAAAAGCTGAGCTTCTCTCCCTCTCCATTCATCTGTTCAACATCACTGTAGATGTTGAACATGACACTCTTCCAGCAAAGGATGTCACTGTGCAGAGTTGCCAGCTCTTTGTCAGTCCACAACTCACATTGCAGTTGGTGCACAATGTTGATGTGCAGCTCCCAGCACTTCAGCTGCTCTTTATCAACAAGCCCCAACAAACATACCTCGATCACCTGTAGTAGACTATCCATCTCTCCTCCTGTGAGGGCTGCTACTCCCTGAGCTCATCCTCACAAGCAAAACGTTCAATGATATTGATGGAACTGCAAAGGAGAGGAGAGCTACGTACTTTGACAAGGCTGAGAAGCTCAAGATCCCAATCATCAATGTTGACATGTTTGAACAGAGTTGCTTGCAACATGTGTCTGTTGAAGGTATCTACTTGTCCTTCATGAATGCACCAAACAAACAGCTTTGTGAGGCCAGATTAAGAATACTAGTGTGCAAGGTGCTGACCAGATGTGATCTACAAGAGGCAATTGATATTGTCGTTGTCAAAGGAATGTGACTACTAGAGTGAGGACTCAAAGTCCAGTTCAACAATGAGGGGGAATTCAATTGCTTTGGTTCAATTTACTGTGTACTTGGTGATCATCCAGCCCAGGTGAAGCTTGCAGGCGCATACCAACCCTCTCCCCTTCAAAATTGACCTCCTGTATGTGATTCTAATGTTCTAATGTGCCTATCCAAAGGGCTGGCTGGAACAGGGTGGGCAAGTTGTCAATACTGCCACAAGCCAAGCTCCCTGTTCCTGATCACAAAGTGGCTGATGAAGCAGCAGGGCATCAGGACAGCAATCTTAGGTGGGATGGAAGCAAACCGTGATGAAGGCCAGCAGGATCATGACCACCAAAGAAGAGGGTGTTGTTCATCTTCCAGTAGCAATTGCTGCAAAACACCTCTTTGGCACCTGACACACACACTCAACTACATCAATGCAATGATAAGCAATGTGAAGCAAAAAAAAACAAAATAAACATACCCTCTGCAGTAGAAACTGTACACCTCATTGTAGTACACAATTGTTCTTGAGCAGTGGTAGACAGTGCACCTGGTAAATAAGATCTCATTGTTTGGCGTGAACATGAGCAATCCCTCAGTAACATCACTGTATACCCACTTGATCAACTCTTTGGGCCCATTCCCTACAACATACACTACCACCTTGGTGTTTGGGCCCTCCCCATATAGGGCAAGGAGTTTGTCTCTGCCACTTCATAGTCAAGATATTCTTTTGGAAAAAACAAGAAAAGATTCCCAAAGAAAGAAGACAACAAAACAACAAAGGAGAAATGGAGGAACTCATGCCTGAACTGGTGGAGATGGTGCTCCACCAAGTCAACCACCTCACCTGCACTGCCTGCCGCTTTGTGTGCAACTCCTGGAAGAGCCTCCTCCTGTTGGTGCTAGAGCCACTACAAACCTTGTCACTCAAGAAGCAGGCGGGGGGGCGCACTACAGTGAGCAGGTCACTCCAGTGGGCGCGTACCAACAGCTGTACCTGGGACAAGTTGACCTGTTTGAGGGTGGCCAAGGGCAGCCATCTCAATGTGCTCTGGTGGGCGTGGGCCAATGGCTGTCCCTGGGACAAATGGACCTGTGTGTTGTGGTGAGCAATTATGGAATTGTTAATGATCACTGTAACACCCAACTACAAGGGATGAGTATTTAATGAGTTAAACATTTATTTAATAAACACCTTCTTTCTCTACCTCTTCTCCTTCTCTATTGTCATCACCCTCTCTCACTCTGTCTGAATAGGTTATGGGCCCACGCTAAAATAACCATGACCACAGAGAAAAACTCACTCTTGTTGATAGCCCCACTGCGGTCCACCGAGGACTACATCCAGTGGGCAACTGACATCTGAGTGCTACTAAAGGCAAAGTGCCTTTGGAGAAGAGGGCCACCTGGAACAACTTAAGGGCAAGAATGATGATATCATGTGATACTCTGCTCATAGCCCTCATAGCATGATATGAACTGTACTACAGACTGATGATGGCCTCAAGCTTGAAGCCGCAAAAGTGAAACTCTGGACGTTTGAAGTGAACAACCCTGACATCTGCACTTGAGAGAACTCCCTCCTTTTTGTGAGACATCAACCCACGACAACTCATGCCGCTGGCGCCACAACGCCAGAACAACGACAGCAAACTGAACCCTGGCAAGCTCCAGAGAGAGTGACCGCGCTGCATGCACTGCTGCAAGCTCAGTCACACCTTTGATGTGTGCTGGGCCTGGCTTGGCCAGGAGTCAAAGGCCAACCTCACAATTGCCAGTGAGTGAGTGGTTGCACTTATGGCAACCACTGCTGAAGCCGCCAGGCTGAGAGGAGAGTGTACCACATGGTACCTTGACACTGGAGCAACACAGCACATGACATGCCAGCAAGACTGGCTACATGACTACCATGACATTCCCACACAGACAATCACCTTTGGTGACAACTTGAGAATCAGCACCATTGGGATTGGCATGGTCATGGCCAACAATGACCACAACGGGGTCAAAATCCAAGTAGAGCTGTGCAATGTACTGTATGTCCCTCATCTCAAGAAGAACCTTATCTCAATGTCACAGCTAGTCACACCGCAGCAAATTGCTGAGATTGACTCCATCAGCTGCACCTTGTGGGATTGATGGGACCAGCAAGTCTGCCTATATGCACAAGCACAGCTCAATCTCCTTGTTGCCCAGTTGGATGTCATCCCAAACCACCATGCACTCCTCTCCCAAGCAGACATGTCAATCAAACTGCTACACCGCCAATTCAGACACGTTGGAGCGTGCAGAGTGCTGCAGGCTGCCAAGAACTCAAACATCCAAGCACATGGCACAACACTGCCACCCTGCAACATCTGCGCCAGAGCAAAGCAGACTTGGCCCAAGATCAGCAAGGGTCCAGCTGCCAAGGCCAACAAACCACTGCATACACTGCACACGGACATGTGCGGACCAATCAACACACCCACACACACCAGCAAGCACTACTTTGGCACAATCATCAACAATCACTCCCAGCACGCGGCTGTTTACCTTCTCAAGAACAAGAGCAACATGACCAACATGATCATGCACTTCCTCAAGTGACATGACTGCCAGCATGTGCTTGTCGGGTACCATGCATTTTGTTCCACTGAGCCCCATTACATTCTCATTGATCATGACATCCCATGTTTCAACAATCCTGTTGGTGTCACACATCCACACACAATGCTGTCTGATTGCCCCTAAAACTGGACTGTGACAACCCCAGGCAGCACCAATGCACAAGGGAGCACGCACAGCATAGGCCACAGTGAGTCAGTGGCGAGGGGCAATAGGGACAGCAAACTGCCCTCAAGCACCACCAAACTCAGCAGCACAACGCCAACACCAGCCTCAACAGCAACGCAACCCAGGAGAACATCACAGCCTCCAAAACCCAACCCTAAGTACATGAACTTCAACCAATGGGGCTTAACGCAAACTCAACACTTTGCCAACATCACCCAGGTGCAGATCAACACACCAGCATCCTATGTGCATGCACTATGGTCAGCACACATCACTGACTGGAAGCAAGCAATGTACAATAAGATCAACTCAATCAAAAAGAACGGCACCTACGTCCTTGTCCCACAACCTTGCAGCCACAACATGATCAAGACCAAGTGGCTGTACAAGGTCAAGGCGGACAGCTTGATTGACCAACTCAAGGCCAGATGGGTAGCAAAGGGATTCTCCCAACACTATGGGATCAACTACAACAAAATCTTTGTGCCTGTCATCTGGACTGAGAGCCTACAGTACTACCTCACAATCACAAACACACTCAGTCTGATCATCCATCAGATGGACATGAAGACTGCCTTCCTTCACACAACCCTCAAGGAGGAAATCTACACCAAACAGCCAGAAGGATTCATTGATGAAGAGCATCCCAACCACATCTGCCACCTACTGAAGAGCCTCTACAGCCTCAAGCAAGCACCCTTTGTCTGGAACTGTGAGATTGACGAGCACCTCCATGCCATGGGCTATCAAACCATGGATGGAGACCCCTGTGTCTACATCAAAGTCATCAACAAGTGGATCACCATCATTGCACTGTACGTCAACAACTGCACACTTCTCACCCACAGCAAGCTCATGGATGCAACCAAGGATGACCTGCAAGTCAAGTTTGACATGGTTGATCTGGGCAAAGCCAAGTCGATACTTGGATTTGAGATTCTTCAAGACAACTGCATACTCTACCTCTGACAGAGCAGCAAGATCAACAAGATCCTAGGCGCCTTCTCCATGATTGACTCTCACGCTGTAGGGACACCAATGGTACCTGGTCTACGCCTCCCCATCATTGACTTGACGCCACCTGAGATGCATTACATACTGTATTGCAGTGCCATCAGCAAGCTAAGCTACCTTGCCCATGCATCTCAGCCTGACATCACCCTCTCCTCAACCAAAGCTGAGCTCAACATGCTGTCCAACACAGTGCAACAAGCCCTCTACCTGTGGAAGAACTTCGCACTCTTTGGCATCAATGACAACATGCCTGTGCCAATCTACAACAACAATCAGAGCGCCTTGATGATCATCAGTGCTGGCAACAATGTGTACCACGGTCGAATGAAGCACTATGACATCAAACTGGCGCACCTTTGTGATTCAATCAAGCACACCAAGATCTTGGTCCACTACTGCCTTACTCGCGACATGGTTGCCAACCTACTCACAAAGGCCCTTGGATGAATCAAGGTATCACACCTTCGTCCTCTCCTTGGACTCTCTCTCCCTCTTGTCGGCTGAGGGGCATGTTGCAGTGAGCAATTATGGAATCGTTAACGATCACCGTAACACCCAACTACGAGGGACGAGTATTTAATGAGTTAAACATTTATTTAATAAACACCTTCTTTCTCTACCTCTTCTCCTTCTCTATCGTCATCACCCTCTCTCACTCTGTCCGAATACTGTGCTGGTGCAGCTCAGGGCGGCCACCTCATTGTGCTGCAGTGGGCGCGGGCCAACGGCTGTCCCTGGGACAAGACGACCTGTTCTAAGGCAGCCTTGGGTGGCAATCTCAACGTGCTCCAGTGGGCGCGAGCTGACGGCTGTCCCTGGGACGAGTGGACCTGTGCGTGTGCGGCTGAGGAAGGCAACCTCGATGTGCTGCAATGGGCTCGCGCCAACGGCTGTCCCTGGAACTCCAAGACCTGTGAGTGGGCTGCCAAGGGAGGCCACCTCGAGGTGCTCCAGTGGGCACGCACCAACGGCTGTCCCTGGGACGAGTGGACGTGTTCGTGGGCGGCCAGGGGCGGCCACCTCGACGTGCTCCAGTGGGCGAGGGCCAACGGCTGTCCCTGGGACGAATCCACCTGTACCAGAGCAGCCAGGGGCGGCCACCTCGACGTGCTCCAGTGGGCTCGCGCTAACGGCTGTCCCTGGGACAAGTCGACCTGGGCCATGGCAGCTGAGGGCGGCCACCTCGACGTGCTCGAGTGGGCCAAGGCGCAGATGGATAAGGAAGAGAAGAGGGCAGCCAGCCATCACTGATCAGCCCTCTCGGAGGTAAAACTAAATCTTGTTTGACGGTCAGAAACCCAACACGCTCGACGACATCTTGATGGAGCGACGAGGGCGGGTCGGGGGTGAAAGCTCTGGGGAGGAGGAGCAACTACTGCAGTGGTTGGAACTGCGCCTTGTGGTCCCGCTGGTGCCATTTGCTTTGGCCTGCCGTGCCACCTGGTTCGATGGTTTGCCGAGACCAGGACAGCTCCTTGGCAGAAGGCTGCCACACGATCGGCTTGACCTGTTGCTCCGCTGTGCCAGGGCCAGGAAGCGTGATCTGTGCAAGACCACGAGCTTGAGCTGGACATGTCGCAGATAGAGAGAGGTTGGTGTACATACCACAAGGCAAGTGAACGCGTTATCTTGGCTGTCATTCGCTGTGGGAGTTGTCCTCCTGGTAGCGATGAAATCCAAACTGATTGCACACTGTGCTCCTAATCTCAGGAAGATGAGCTTGATGTCGTTCGCTGGTTGGGCGCAAGTCTCCCCTTTATGAGCTTTCCCATTAAATTTGGCCAATAGCCAAGCGGCGTATCGCGATCGCGTTGAGGATCACAGGTGCCATGAACTCCCAGAGGGTCAAGGTCAAGGACCAAGGAGAGGCCTATAAAAGGGTTCATTCTCCGCCGCTTCCTTCTTTCCTCATAGCATCCCACCTGCTTCACACACCACCACCACACACCAAGCACCGTAGCTTTACCTCCGAGCTTAACTCGCAGAAGCGACCTAACATGGCGCCCAAGCAAGTCAACCTCTGCTCTCTCTTACTGGTTTTACTAGCTATGGTCTTCATCTCCTCCATCGGTAAGAAGCCACACTAACACAAGCTAAAGTCGACGCCCGTGCGCACAAGCGACCTAACGCTCGTGTGTGTCTGTGCAGGAGTGGAGAGCGTGGACATGGGCTACCCCAGCACGTGCTTCTTCTCGGTGGCAAAGTCGCCCTCGAGCAAGTGGTGGTTCATCGACCCCAACGGCGATCCGTTCTTCTCGCTCGGCATCGTCGCCATCACCTACTACGGCGACAAATCCAACGAGGACGGTACGGTCCATTGTGTCGTCTTCTCTCATCAGCGTCTCGCTCATCATGCTGAGCATTGTCGTGATGATGGTGATGATGTCAATGGCAGGCCTGGCCACCTACTACCCGGCGTCTAGTTCAATTTACGGGTCTCAGTCGGCGTGGGCCGACGCGACCATCAATCGCCTCCAGTCGTGGAACTTCAACACGCTCGGCGCGTGGTCCGACGACGTGATCGTGGCCAAGGGCTTCCCCTACACCGTCGTGCTGGACCTGGCTCAGGGCAATGGCGGATCGTGGCTCGCCGGGGTGTTCCCGGACGTGTACGATCCCGATTGGGTGACGCAGACCTACGCCAAGGCCAGCGAGAAGATCTTGCCCATTCGCAACGATCCCACACTCCTCGGCTACTTCATCGACAACGAGGTACTGCCCCGCACACAGGCACGCTTGTGTGATGCGTGAGCGATGCTCCATCGTCTCTAACACCGCGGGCCCAGATGCACTGGGGCCCGGACTGGAGAGGCAACGACAGCATTCTCGACCAGATGCTCACCAAGTACGATTACCTCGCGCCTGGACGCGACTATGCCTGGAAGTGGCTGCGCGATCGCTACAGCACCATCGCCGCCCTCAACATCGCTTGGGGCGTCAACAATCCGTACGGTGCACATTCTGCAGTTGCGCATAGCGGCAACCTGAGTGACGTTCGTGATGTGGATCCCGCATGCAGGGTTGATGAGTACAAATCCTTTAAGAACATCACTCATAAGCCTCCGGTTGAAACAAACTCCTACTTGAACGATTGCGACGAGTTTGCAAACCACACCGCCCACCGGTTCTTCAGCATTGCCGCTGACGGTACACCATCTCTCTCTCTCTCGTCATCACCCTGTTTGCTAACAACCTCTGTTTCACTCGCACGTACACACATTCACACACGCGTTCGCTCAGCTGTCAAGACGTACGACCAGAATCACCTGCTGCTCGGAGTCAAGTTTGCTGGCGCGCCGAGCAATCTGGTGATCGAGGCGTGCGCCTTGTACAACGACGTGATCTCCATCGACCTCTACCCAACGGCCCAAAACCCAGTTCCCGACCAGGGATACATCAACGCCACCTACGGCCACACCGGCAAGCCTCTCCTCATCGCCGAGTTTGCCTACCGTGGCGCCGTACGTGATGCAAGGCGATCCTCTGTGGAGTGTTGTGGTGGACTTGTATGAGATATCAGACTGACCCTCGTATCCCCACCGGCACGGTGCGCATACATTCACACCGTATGGGTGTGTGGGAACATCAGGACACCAACTTGACGAACAACAACACCGCCGGTTCGTGCCAACGCAGGAGGATCGAGGCGAAGGCTACTACAACTACACGACGGCGTTGGTCGGACTGCCGTTCATGGCGGGCTACCACTGGTTCGAGTTCACGGATCAGCCCGAGGAGGGCAGGTTCCCTGATGGCGAGAACAGCAACTACGGCGTCGTCTCAATTAAAGGTACAATGCGCCTTTGGGATCGAGCAAAGACGGACCCGTGCTCACATCCTCTGATCGGCGCAACACTGCCACTGGACAGACGTTGTCTACACGGGCTTGACGAACAACATGACCTCGACGAACGCGCTGCTGCCCTCCATGCACGGAAACACGTCCGAAATGAGTGCAACATCGGCTCTGTGCCATGCTCTGACATGCCTCAACAGCTGCTCGGGACAAGGCTGCTGCAACGCAAGCACCGGAGTCTGCATGTGCAACTCTGGCTACAGCTCGGCTCCGTGAACAGCAGTACGTGGCGCAGTGTCGTCTCGTCGCTTTCGTTCTTCAGGTCTCGCATTCGTTCTATCTGATCTCATTTGGCCTACCGTGGTTCGTTCTCTTGTCTCGCGCAGCCCAGATACGCGTGGTGTCGTTCGGCTCGAAGCTCAACGCCAACCTGTGGGACACCTGGAACGGCTGGGCCTGGGATCAGCTCTACTTCGACTCCGATCGCACTTCGGTGGTCAGCAGCCAGCTCAAGCTCTCCATCATGCCGTGCAACGAGTCTGACTGCTCGGCTTTCGACTTCTCCTCTGGCGGCGTCGTCACTAAGTTGCACACCTACGGCTACGGCATCTACACCGCGCAGATCAAGGCCCCAGCCAACTCGGGCTTCAGCGCCATCATGGAGGTACGAACACGTACGATCTTGATTGTGCCTGTGCTTATCACGCACTCACACTCAGCCACACTTAAACACACACTACCACGCGCACGCCACATAGCTCAACAGCGAGACTTCGCCAAAGGACTCAGTTGAGTTCCACATCAACGCCGGCCCTTTGTATGACATGTACATGTTTGCCACGCGCAACGACCAAGTCGTGCCCCAAGCCATCTACATTCAACACTCATCGGTGCCCATCAACAACCCGAACCTGGCCTTCCACAACTACACGATCCACTACTTCCCCGAGAGGATCGTCTACTTCGTAGACAGCTTCCAGCTGGCCTCGACCGACCTCACCGGCTACGGGCCGAGCCGCCCGCTGGCCCTCCGGCTCTACGTCAAGGCTGGGTCGAGCGCCAGCGAGGTGGCCGACGTGGCGTACGTGCGCGCGGTGAGCTACCAGATGACCAACATCACCACCGCCGTCTGCGTATGATGACATAGCCGGCGTGGAGGCTCAGTCTCGATCGAGAGTACCTTGCATTGTTCAACAATTGCATCCATCAACTATGTAACCTGCTTTGGTACTGAGGACAAGGAGAAGATAAGAGGGTAGCCGGTACTATCAGCCCTGCCGGTCTCGGAGTTAAAACTATATTCACTTCAGTTTGACGGCCAGAAGCATGATAGCGAGCGACGAGGGGCGGGTTGGGGGTGAATGCTCTGAGGAGGAGCAACTGCTGCAGTGGTTGGAACAGCGTCTTGTGGCCCGCTGGTGTCATGAGCTTCGGCCACCACAGGAAGAGGCCGACGACCTCGGTCGAACTAACTTGGAGCTCCGCGGCACCTTCAAGGAGCAGAAAGAGAACAAGAAGAAGAAGAGGCGCGTGGCTGCCAAGGCTCTGCTCGCCAAGGTCATCGCTGCGTTGTGTGACAACAACCCATCGCTGGCGCAGCCAAGCCATGCTCAGGCCAAGGCCTGCGTGCGCCACCTGGCTCAGTGGCTGTTTGCCCAAGTCGGGCCGAGCGCCTGCCTGTCCTTCCTTGCCGAGCAGCAGCCGCCGCGCACGGGCCAGACCGACGCCGACGAGGACGAGGAGCAGCAGAGAAGGGACTCGGTGAAGGAGGAGATCTTCATTGCGTTGGCGCCCAGCGTCATCCATCACCTGTCTCGCTACGGATGGCCGGAGGCCGAGCAAGAGTTGGTGGTCGCACGCCTGTGCGAGTGCGCCGGCCTTGCGCTCGCCGGCGCTTCGTCCTCGGAAGGCCGAGAGCGCGTGCAGTTGACGACCACGCTGATAGACTGCCTGGCGTCTACGCTCAAAAACCTGGCACGACCGACGGCGCTCAAGCGGGAGATGACGGACGTGCTGGTGAAGGCGTTCAAGCACGACGACTGTGATCTGCTTCTGGGTACGTGCGCGCACTCACGTGGGTGGTGCTGCTTGTCCGATGCTGATCGACTGATCGACTGATCGAC
Organism: Acanthamoeba healyi; assembly: GCA_000826305.1. Classification (NCBI taxonomy): domain Eukaryota; phylum Discosea; order Longamoebia; family Acanthamoebidae; genus Acanthamoeba; species Acanthamoeba healyi. Next base: position 19,139 of record CDFA01018031.1, read on the forward strand.
TGATCGACTGATGATGACATTGATTCGGTGCGGCAGCCGCCATTCGCCTGGTCAAGACGCTGAAACGAACAGCGCAGGTGCAGATGTCGCAAGAGGTTCGTCAGGGCGTGGGCGACCTGATCGACCACAGGCACGCGCGGGTGCGTATCGCGGCCTTGGATCGCCTTGTCTGGGACGGCCTCCCGCTCGACGATCCGATCCTCAAAGTTGCGCATCTCAGACACACTCGCACACGCAAGACTGACAGACCATGACATGAAGAGCGAAACGCTAACTCAAGAGCGCTGCTGGCAACTGAGCAGATCGTGTGGGAGATGGTGGTCAAGGAGCTGTCGCCATCGGTGCGAGCTGCCGCTTTTGCCGCCCTCGAGCGGAGCTATAGCAGACGCGCAGACGTACCGCATGTCGACGAAGCGACAGAGCTGCTCGTCCTCGAGTGTCTGGAGCGAGTACGTTTCCTTGATGCACGAACGCGTCTCTCTCATCACTGCGCTGACGAGACTGTACTGAATACTCAGGAGAACGATGCCCAAGTGCTCCACTTTGCATGTCTGCCCGCAACGCTTGGATCGTCACGAACGGTACAGCATGGCCATGCCCGCCAGGCTGTGAAGAGGCTGGCACTCACCGTGAGTCTGTCACTCACCTCTTCACAACGGCAGATTGGCACGTGCGCTCTTCAGCTACGCCACGGTGGACCGTCGGTCTGATGGCATGCGCTCGCTTGTGAGGTGGACGAGCGAGTTTGTGGTGGCACATTGGGATGCGTTCGAGTCGCGAGTGGCGACATTGCCCCAAGATCTGCGAAGAGACCTGGAGCTTCAGGTTGCAGAGAAGATGCGCACAGGTACGCACGTGTGTGGCCTGAGCCTGAGTTGCTAATGGCGTATTGCCGGTCACCCCTGCAGCTAAACGATCACAAAACGCAAACAGGCACGAAGCGCAATCCGTGCTGCTCACGCTTCATTCGCACGAGCATCGACACGCCAGAGATACTGCAAGCGCTGATCACGCACGCAGTGGAGGTGTTGAAGACGTCTCAGCGATGGCGACCCAGGTACCTCCCTCGCTCTAGTTCCTGATTGCAATAGTCGATCGTCTCGACAACGCATCAACACGCCCTGCGCGCAGGGAGTGCGCCCTCTTCGTGCTGCGCTTAGTGACAGAAGCAAGGAAGTCTCTGCCCGATCAAGTGCGACGCCTGGCCGCGCTGGAGGCCAGAGCAAGCCTTAGCGCTCCACAGGTTTGTCCTCTCGCTCTCATCTTCACCTCTCGCGGCCTCACTTACGGGGATGAGCACGCATAGGAGGCAATCCCAACCAAACTGCACAGCACATGCGTCAAGCCCATCGCCAGCCATCTGGAGAAGGTGGATATTGACGCCGACGAGCAGGCGATCGTCAGTCTCGCTCACCTCCTGGTCCACCCCGACCAGCGCACGGCCGACGCCGCCAAAACGAATCTCAACTCCTTCCTCGCGAGTCACGGCGACGAGCTGCCGGACCGGGTGGAGAAGGAGCTGATGACGTACTGCGTGGCCCAGTGGAACAAGGCGCGAGTCGATCAGCAGGTCGACACTGCGACACGTTTGGGTCAGGTCGTTTGCGGCACGATCGCGGTCTCGAAGCTCCCTCGCGGGAAGCACCATTCGGTTCCTCAGCTGATCGACGCTGTGCCGCTGTTGGTGGCCAAGCCGTGGCTACAGGAGTTCATCACCGCCTTTCGCAGGCTCAGTACGTTGTCGTCCCTCTCGTACTCCTTCTCTCCCTCGGCAGCCTGTGAGCGTTCAGTTCTCTGCGTGCGTGTATGTGAACGCTCGACGAATGTGCGAACACGCGCAGAGACAAACGACGAGCTGCTGGAAGCTTTTGTGCAGGTGCTGGCCAGGCACTGCGTCATATCCCTCGTCGCTGTCGTAGCCGAGGGAGAAGCGGACGACGTGAACGTGAGCTACCGAGCGAGATCCTGGCAAAGTTGGTAGGCGCAGACGGGCAAACGATGAGGCTACGTTGGGCGTGCCAGCAACCAGACGGCGATAAGCCCAGTCTGGTGTCGCTGCTAGTTCCAATGCTCAAGGTGCGTCGCATGCCTCCACGCGCGATGTCTCTTCCTCTCTCAATTGCTTGCTTGATTGTGCGTTCAGATGAGTCTGCGCCACCTGAAGCTCGTCAAGCGGATGATGACGTCTTATCCGGATCAAGCTGAGGCTCTCCTGAGCCGCCTCATGCCGACCATCCTCTCAACCGCGGCCGCGATCAGAGCGAGGTCTGACGCGGGCACGCTCTTCAAGTTCGCTGGTAGTGGTCGAGGTAGAGAGCCCGGCTCGTAGGTCGTCTTCGCTGACTGACTGCGGACGTGTGGGTGTGTGCACCAGGCGCGCTGGCTATACGATTCCCAGCGCTTCTCACTCCCTCGTGGATGCGTTCCTTCACGACGTGGCAGCATGAAAGAGGCCGCCTCTTGAGCGAGAGCTTCGCCTGCCGACTGCTCTCGCTTGGACTCCACCACGCGCAGGCCGTCGATCTCGCGGGCATGGCCGAGCTCATTCGCAACATGGCCTGCGCACCGCCTCGCGCGTGGGAGTGGTCGCGCGAGCAGAGGCCGGTGGTGCGGCTGGCCAGCTTGGCCAACGTGCTCGTCGAGGCCTTTTCCGGCCGGCCGGACGACACGTCGGCGTGGACCTCTGCGTGATGAGCCACCAGCTGCTCGCCAGTGGCGACGGCGCTCAGGCGTCAACGGCAGCGGCAATGCACCAACTCGAACCGGAGCTGATGCGGAAGGTGACCGATGCGGTGCGCGCCGTGCTCGCCAGCGCGGCGTGGGCCGGTGCAGACAAGACGAAGCTGATGAGCGAGAGCTGGGCCGCCGTGACGAGGCGCGGAGGAGACTGGTCGCGATATCACGTGGCGGAGCTCGTGACCAGCTGTACGGCCGGAGGTGAAGTCGTCGCGCATCCACTGCTCGCCAGCCTGCTCGACGTCCCCACATAAACCATCCAATCGGGGCACCAACAGTTCATATCTCTTCATTTCGCCACCAAATAGGAATTAAAAAAAAAAGTTAGTTCCCCCAAAGCAGAACGAGACCAGAAAACAAAGAAGACAGAAGAGGATGGAAGGACTCATGCCTGAGCTGATGGAGCTGGTGCTCAGCCACGTTGACCGCGCCGGCCTCGTTGCGTGTCGCTTCGTGTGCACCACCTGGATGATGACGATGCGCACCAGCCTGAACGAGCACCACGAGGAGGGGGAGGACTACACCACGCAGTTGGCGGCAAACGGCTGGCTCAGTGTGCTGCAGTGGTTGCAGGCCAACGGCTGTCCCTGGCACGAGTGGGCGTGTGCTTGCGCAGCAGAGGGCGGCCATCTCGAGGTGCTGCAGTGGGCGCAGGCCAACGGCTGTCCCTGGGACGAGTCGACGTGTGCTTGTGCAGCCGAGGGAGGCCATCTCGAGGTGCTCCAGTGGGCGCGCGCCAACGGATGTCCCTGGGACAGGCAAGTCTGTGCTGCAGCGGCCGCGGGCGGCCATCTCGAGGTGCTGCAGTGGGCGCGGGCCAACGGCTGCCCATGGGACGAGTCGACGTGCTCATACGCAGCGGAGGGCGGCCATCTCGACGTGCTCGAGTGGGCGCAGGCCAACGGCTGTCCACAGGACAAGTGACTGCCACACTGCCGGTACCAACCTTAATTAACATGCACATGGAGCTGTGGGGCAAATGAGGGTCCATCCTTCATCAGAGCTCACTTATCATCTCCATGCAATGCGCTTAGAAGCCTTCGGCGCGCTTGCGTTTGGTGCCGGCGGCGGCCGCTCGAGTCCTGCGCGCCGCCGAGCTGATGATGGGAGTCACTGGCGATGACGATGGCGATCGCGAAGGCGAAGGCGGGGAGGGCGTCGACGGTGCCATAGGCGGCGGCGTGGTGGCGTGCGCTATCGGCGACAGACGCGACAAGGGAGACGCGAGAGACGTACGGGTGCGCACGGGCGGCGTCGACGGCGGAGAGAGCGGGGAGGGGAACGACGAGCCTCGCTCCAGCCTCTTGGGCGTCGACGGCGTCGACACCGTCGGGGCGCTGCCGCCTTGCGAGTGCTGCGAGGCGATGAGGGACTGCGAGGCAGAGCGCTTGGACGACGGGAACAGGGGTCGCTTGAATGGCCGCGAAGGCGAGGTCGAATCGGGCTGCGAGTGCGCTCGCTGGTGCGGGGTCGGCGTCCGCGGCTGCAGCTCTTGCGAGTCGTCCGTGCGGAGGAAGTCCGGGCTGCTGAAGAGCTCATCCTCCTCCTGGGTGTGGGACCAGGGCGAGGCAGAGCGCTGCGACGACACCGGTGCAGTAGCAGGCGCGGCTGCCGACGCCTGGCTCGCGCCGGCTAGCTCCATCGGCTCCAGGTTGAGCCGCTGCCTCATCTCGATCTCGCGCTTCTTCCACTTCCGAGCCAGCTCCTCAATGCCCATCTGGTAGTAGTTCTCTTCCTCTTCGTCCTCCTCGTCCTCTTCGTCTTCGTTCTCATCTTCGCCGTTGTCGCCGTCATCGTCCTCGGGCTCCACCTTGGTCGCGGCGGCGCCGCCTCGGCCGTTGTAAGCCCATCGCGCGGTGCCGAACGGAACGATGGGCGACGGCAGCGGACTCCGCCCAAAGGGACTGAGCTGCGGGCGATGAGCGCCTGGCTCCCTGGCCGGCGTCGAGGGGAAGAGCGAGAAGCTGTGCTCGCCAGCGCTGTCTCCGTCGCCCTCGCTATCGCCGGCGCCGGCGCCCCAGAACGATTGCGTCTGCCGCCGCTGCCGCTGCTGGCGGAGGCTCCGCTGTCGCTTGGCGGTGGCCCGCTTGCGACGCGCCGTCGCGTCCTCCTCACGCTGAGCGCGCACGCGGTCGCGCCGATCGGCGCCGGCGAGCAGTTGCTCGAACTCGTCGTACCCTTCGAGCACCTCGTCTGTCGGTCGCGCGCTGAACAGGCGCTCAAAGAGCTCGGCCCGCGCGTCCCTCCGCCGCACCGGGCCCACCGACCCAACGGGGATCGTCGACGGCTGCCGACTCCGTTGTTCTCCGGAGCTAAAGCTCAGGTTCGACACTTGGGACGCGTCGGCGTCGTCCTTGTCCTCCTTCTCGTCCTTGGTGGCGTAGAGCTTGGTCATGAAGCGAAAGATGGCGTTCGGCGAGACGCTGAGGCCCACCTCGCTCTTGAGGTGCCAGTGGAGGTCGAACACGGTCTTGGAGCCGCGTCGCAGGAAGGCGATGACGTCGCGCAGGTTGGAGCGCAGCCGCTCCTCGTCTTCCCTGTGCGCCATCTCCTTGCGCTGGGCCTCGTCGGACGACGACATCGGCAGCTCGGAGCACTCCTTGGCGATGTGGTACGCGATGAACTCGGCGCGATCGTGCAGGCGATGCGCTTCCACCTCGGCCAGGACGCCCTGGCCGAGATCGGGTCGATGGCGGCACTCTCGGAAGCGGGCCTCCCATGCGTCCCACCGCTCGACGTCGTCGGTGATTAGCTTGGCGTCGCTGCGGTCCCACAT